>VWZY01003457.1:103560-131118 GCA_013399075.1 Chloroceryle aenea
GCTGTGGTCTAATGGATAGAGAGATGTTAGGGTGAAGGTTGGACTTGATGATCCTAGAGGTCCTTTCCAACCCTGATGATTCTATGATTATAAAGGTCTTGTCCAACTGAAATGATTCCATGAGTGTCCTCCTCTTTAAGATCTCCCCTTTTTGCATGTCTGTTGTCAGTGAAATCTGTGAAAAGGAATGAGAATGTATGATCTGGGCTTCAGTCAGAAAAATGTCTCTTAAGATCTTTGCCTCTGACAAAAGAGCCCCAGATCCCTTCAGGCTAAAAGCAAGTTGTATGTTTTGATCAAGCTGTTCTCATCACTGCTTGAGAGNTTTTTATTACTCGGTTGGGGGTGGCGAAGACCCTGGCGCTGTTCCCAGCGAGTGGCTTTGTCACCTTCCAGCTCGGGCTGTTGTAGGATCTGTATTACACGGTGGCAGCTGTCCCCAGGGTATTTTGTCTCTAACTCTCTCAAGCTGTTGGTTTTGTTGCANAAATCACTTGATTTCTAAAATTTGTTTCCCTCTGCACCTTTATTGTTTGCCAAATGTTGGTAATACATCTATATATTCAAACTCCGAGGGGCCTGTGCTCACTGTACTCTTCTTGCAACTTCATTGGTTAGTTCTGGATTTTTACTTTGTACTTTAACATTGGGACAATTTCTGGAATTCTAATGTAGGGATTTTATCTCCGAATCACTGAGAATTATGTGATACTGAATTGTGGCTAAATGGGTTATGCATGAACCTGGGGGTTTAGGGACCCTACTTGTGTACATCCATCGAGGTTAGGCAGACTTCACTACTTCAGGCCAACCAAATTTTTGGCCTCTAAGAGCCAAATTGGAAGGTGGCTTCTTGTCCTTGATATCTGTGCTTCAGAGAACAGGAGTGCTGAAAGAGTTTGGGGTTTGGGGGTTTGTGTTTTTTTAAGTTGGGATAGGAGATAATAGGAAAAGGAAAGAATAATGAAGCAGCTTCATGCACTAGGACAAATATCATGCTTCACAAAAGTACAATTAAGTTGTTTGTTTGTTTTTGTTCTTCCTTTCCCTGGTTTTGGCAGGGTGACAATAACAGTAACAAGTGAAGTGAGAAACTAAAGAGGAAAAAAAGACAAAAGTTCTCATTCATCTTTATTCCTTTTTTTTTCTATTGAGATTTAATATGGAATTTATTCTCACAGACATTTTTTAGTTAAGAACTTTGAGAAAGACAGTAAAGCAAGACAATAGAAGATGAAACACAATCATCTTTTTCCCCTCCAACTTTCAGATAGAATTTGCTTATGGGTGATCTTGTGTCTACAGATGAAGTTGAAATCTTCAGCTAGAGAAAGGAATAAACTTCTCTTTTTGTACTTGTAGTAAGTGCAGAGCATTGCCCAGAGAAAAGAACATCAGGTCTACTTATTTGGTATCAGCTGAACAGTTTTAAGTTGGACACAACTCAAGCAGAATTATTTACTAAACCAATTGCTTTAGTATGGAATACTATGGAATACAATTTAATAGGAAATGAGGTCCTAAAATGAATTTTGAAAACAAAAAGTAGAATGGTTATTCTTTCATACTACTGAATAAACCAACCTCTTAGTGTGTGCATATATGTGGTACTTTAGTACCAGTTGTATCCATCCCATAAAGTTAGCTGATGTAGAGGACCTTGGGCTGCACACTTAAGGAGAGATTCATCTTGCACTTTTAATAGTTAATTTGTTTTTGTTTAAAATATAAATAGGAAACCTTTGGAAGAAGTCTGCTCTTCAGTATTTTGGTGATATGAGCAGTTTACATCTTTGGTCCAGGCAGTTATCAATGATGGCTGTGAAACCAAAGTGCTTCCATTCTTAATGCTCCTCTCTTTGGGTCTTCATATAAAAATCTCAAATATTTAAAGGTTTTGGATTTACCACTCCTGCTGGTGACATTTTGGACCATTGACACTGTTTGACAATACTTTTCAGAATGAAAATGCATTTAGATTTTTGCCTTTTCAGTGACAGAACAGTTTTGCAGTGAAAAACAAGGAAAAATTGAGGAAATAGATTCTACAGCTGCTAATGGTTAGTGGTGTTCATGTTTTTATCTTGGCTGATGAAAGTATGTGAAAAGTCTTTGTCGAAGTGAACACTATGAAAAAATTATCCATGTTTTTCCTTGGCTGTGAAACATCTGCCCCAGTCATTGTGGTGTTTCATTATAGTGCTGTAATAATGACTCCATAAATTCAATTAAGGAAAAACTTCCATTTTAAGCAAGTTTTTCTATACCTTTTGATCCCTCACATCCCTCATGTCTTTCTGAAAAGCAATCCTGTGACCTAGTTCTTGTGTGCTGTTTTTCTACAGGCAAATGAACTTTTGCAGTAAGTTTGACAACTATACAGTCATCATTTAGAGCTGGAGGAGTCTTCCTGAGTACGTTTACTAAATATTCCACCTGCAAAGCTGTGGAAGAAATTTAAGCTGCAAATGCTGAGCTGTTTGCAGTGAGCATTTAGTCTGGATAATTTCAAAGCTGTTTTCTGCCATGGGCAGAAACAAAGTTTCAGGGTAATTGTCCTGCGGCTGGGTCATTGATCAGCATGAACAGCGTGAAGGATGGGTTGGGTTCTCCAAGGGTTCAGTGTCACAAGCAGCTGGGTCAATGTACCCTCACTATTTCTGAAAAGGAAGAGGCCCTGCTGCCTTCTCCTTTTTCATCCCCTCTTCCCTGGCCACGCAGTCCCTCTGGTGCTTGTCAGGCTGTTTCGTGGATGGGCTCAAGTTACTGAGCCCGCCCAAAGCTCTCCGCTTCTTTTCCAGGATTAACGTTTTGCCAAACTGTGGCGAGGTGAATTGCCTCGCGGTGGAAGTGCCCGACCACCAAAACTAGGGCAAGGTGAGCAGCAGGATTTCTGGGAACCAAAGCCAAGAAGAGAGCCAGACCTCTTCAGATTGGTGGCCGCGGGCTGTTAGCTCTGCTCACGCTGTAACCTGATGCAAAAAAAACACAGGCTGTTGTAACTCTGCACGTGTTTATCTGAGCAGTAGCTTGAGTAGGAGAAGTTGAGAGGTTTCCCTTTTGAGCCTTTCTTGAGTTCAGTGTTGCTGTTAGTATGTGCATTTGTTGGAAAGTGCTTTCTGTGCATTCCTGATTTGGTCCACAGCTAAGATTTTTATCTTCTGGATTTTAAGTTAAAGCAGTGTCTCCTGGTAAGAAATGCAGTTTAGTGTGGGTCCTGCATATAGGAAGAGTTACATCTGCCTTACTCATGGTGGCTGTATTGTGTGACTGGATCTGAAGTATTCAGAACCAGTCGAGTATCTCATGATGCACTGTAACTGGTGGCTCTCCCAGAAGAGTAGGAGACATCCCTAAAATTCTCAAAAAGCAGTGATTATGTTCTGATACTTTCAACTGTAGGTCTCATTTTTTTCCTATATCTAGATGCAGACAGTAACTAGTAACAAAACTCTGAACTTCTTGGTACTAACTATGAAAAAATAGAGGTGTTACAGATACTCAAAAAATTGCTTAAAATATGAATGTAATCTTGTTAGCTCCTATACTGAGAAAATTCATGAAAGCTACATTTCAAGTGAGAGAAAGCAAGCTCTTTTTTTGAGATTAAAAAGGATGAGATTGGCATTTCTATCTAGCATCCTCTTTAGCCTTAGGCATTCCCAAATACTACCTGAATAATTTAGTTGTTATCATCTGAGTTCCTGAGAGCATTAGGCTGTGTACCACTGATCTCCTTTCTCCTAACTTGTAAGCATCTTAATGTATCTCTTATTGCCATATCAGGGACCCAAACATTGCCTACATGGATGTTTTCAAACAGGTCACCCTTTTGGTTGAACTTAGTGGTTCTTTTTGCAATGATTGTAGGTAATTTGTCAGGGGGCCACCCCTGTTAGCCTGAGCTTGCTCGCTGTCCAGGTTTATGCTGCCTCTTCAGAGAAGGAGACTTCCAAAAAGGAGTTGCTGAAAATTGAGGAGGTGAGTATTGATTCTTCTACCCAAGGGGTGCATTTGATGCTGTCCACTTGATAGTGTTGGGCTTGCCTGTGTTTAAGATCTTTTTCCTACATTAAAGCTGCCTGTTCTTCATTCAGAAATTACCTTTTCTTGTTTGTAGACTTACTTCTGGTCATGTTTCAAATCTGCAGGAGTATTTTCTTTGCTTTTTAACCAGGTAGCACCATGTATTTTTAATTACAGGTACTGCTGAAAATTCTAATCCAATTTCATTTATGTTCCCCAGTAAAACAACAAATGAAAACTTTTTATTTCTAAAAATATTCTTCTTTTACATTGTGTGTCAATGCTTTGAATCCAGTACAGTGGCTTACAGAACTTTTGTCAGTTTTCCTTTATTTACAGCACTCAAACCTAAGCAACAACAAAGCAGTGATAATAAAAACCTGTTACTTTATTGTTTCTCTGGATCTTACAAATGGCTTGGTTATATCCCAAGCAGAGCTTAAAACATCCTGTTAAGCTGGAGACTCACCAGCATTTTTTGCATAGACTTTTACCAGTCTCTAACATTAAAAAGCCCAACAATGTAGTTCATTACAAAATTCACCTTTTTATCCATGAGAGTTTGATAATTTTAAGTAGTTCAGCTCAAGCTGCCATTGTGTGCCCTGTGCCACCCCTGGCATGAGTCAGGAATGAGGCAGCAGGCTGAAGTCACATACGTGCTGAGTAATTGGCTTGCCCATCAGCTTCAGCAAAGTTTTGGCTGCCTTTCTCACCATTCATGGAGTCCATTACTTTGGATCTCTGGTCTGTCAGCTGTCTAGTTCCAGAGAATGTATGGGAATTTCCTTATCAGACTTCTGTCCTTGTGCCAGACACGGCTGTTAGGTTGTCTGACAGGGTTGAAGTTAAAGTGAGTGTGACTGATTGCCAGAGATGACTGGATTTCCTAGGGAAATGAGACTTCAAGTGCATGTCTTTTAAAGTATTAAAGGAGATCCAGCTGAACAAGTTATCAAATTATTATTATGAAGTTAATCAAATTCTGTATTTTGTTACAGTTAGCAGCTTTTTATTGATAGGGGTACCACTGTTTTCCAGCTTACCCTGAGAAGAGGGCTAGCTACACTTTGATGCCACAGTACATGTAAAGATCAGTTTATTGTAAACTCCTAAATGTAATATTAATGTAGTATGTAATAAAAGTTCTATATACTAAACATCAATGTAGTATATAAACTGTTAGGAATTCTAGCAGGTTTTGGCTTGAGCTAAGCTTTGCTGTTCATCTTCAACAGTATAAACTTGGGTCTTTTTTTTTTGAATGGAATACCCATTGAATTCCATTTAGGTAATTGTAATAACTACCTTCTGATGCTAAACCTTAAAGGTGCCCATGGCTTTCAGGTGGATGTTACAGTTCTTATTAGCTGAGCCCCGTGGTGCTATTAGTGGTGTCAGTTGCTGCTGTGGTTAATGACTGCAGTGCTGGGATGTCCTACCATTGTCCTGCTCAGAAACAGATTTGTATTGGATGTTACCTGTGTTAGAAGCTACTTAGACTCTTTAATGATGGCTTTTGCAAATGCAGAAGATGATAGATTGTGATTTCAGAGTTCTGGTACATCTAACATCTTAACTGGGAACCAGAAGTGCTGATAGAGACCAGAAACATTTTTTCACAATTATGTTTTGTGTTCTTATTAAACTAGTTTAATATTAATTTATAACCTGTGACTTGGATCATATAGCAGCTATGGATGAATTGCACAGCAATTAGAAGTCATCTTCATTATAGTATATAATTAAACTTTGCTCATAATGGCTGTCTCACATCTGTGCCTGTATTTGTATTATGCATTGTTTATGTAGTAAGCAGTGTTAGGTGTTCTCTGGCTAGACTGATCACACCCTGAAGACCTGCTTACACAATTACACCTTTGTTTTTTAACCTCTTGTTTGCTAATATTCACAGCTGTCACTCTACTCCTCTCCAGCTCGGGAGACTAAATATGTGGAGAACCCCCAAACCCAACTGGAAGAGGGGGTTTCGCACTTACGGCAGGTTATGGAGCCATACACAGCCTGGTGTCAGGTATAAGGGGTCTGTGTAACAACAGCTGCTTCAGTGACAATCCTTGGGCTGGGATTTATTTTTTTTTAAAGGACAGAATTAATAGATAGTACCAAAGTAAAAGTTGATAGCTGTACAACCATTTCCCAAAGTACTTCCACAGTTCAGGTCGTAATACTTGGCCTCTCCTCACACAAAACCGGGCCTTTCTTTCTAATTCAATGAACTAAGCCTCTGGTTTTTTTTTCATTTTGTATCCCTCCAAAAGAATTAAGAGAAAATTAAACAAAACTTAGATCAAGGTGTCCTTTCTGCCCAGAAGTTCTGTGTTAGGGCACTAACCTTTAAAAGTAAGGAGGCATTTTTTCAGGAATACTCAGGGTTACTCAGTCTGGTGGTGTGGTTCTGAAGGAGCAGGAGTACTGACTTCAGTTTTGAAGGAGAAGGGGGATTTTCCACAGCACAGTTTGTAGCCCTGACCTCCTAAACACATGGATTCTGTTTGGTTACCTGTGGTAACTGTAGCTGGGAATTAAATTCAAGCCAAGGTTAGTTGCTCAGTTGGATTAACTGCAGGTAAGCCTTGAATGGTGATTTATGTCTCCCTGGCCCATTTTCTTCTTATTTGCTTTATTTTTTGTCCGTGTGGAGATCATTGACATCATGTGCTCTTCAGCTTGCACACAAGCAGCCATTTCCTGGCAGTGGTTTACTGACTCATTTGATGAAGTGGGCCTGTAAACTTTATGTGTTTGGGGTCATCTTCCTTGCTTAACCATAGTCAGAGATAGTTTTGGTTTGGTACCACCCCCACTCCCTGCTGTGTTGAAGAAAACACTGTTGTGTGTCTAAGCTGTCTTTAAAAACATAACCAAGGGTAATGAGAAGGAAATTGGTTAAGTTTATGTATCCATTTTACTGTTTCAAAATGGGTTGCCTAGCTGTGGTGGAAAGTCAGTTCAAAACACTGTAGAAGTGAGCCCAGTTGTATGTGATCTGTAACAGCAGATCAGATGTAGTATCTGGTGTCTTTAGAGCACATTCCTTTTTTCTTTTGCTTTAATGAGACCAACATCCATTTGGAATTATGTTGTGTCACATGCTAACAAGTCTGGGTTTGGTTTTGTAGGTTTGGTTTTGTTTGTTTTTGTCACTCTTCCCAGTGAGGAAATGAAAGTGCTAAAGACATTAAGACATTATCCCCCATGAAGTATCCTAAACAAATGCTTTCACTTCTGCACAGATACAGCTCAAGAGCTATTGTGGCACAATTCTCTGCTTTAGCCTTGGGCATCCAGGTTTATGAATTTGTTCCCTAACTGTCAGACAGCCTTACACTGTGTCTCCAAAGGATTGCTAGCATAACAATGGTTATCAGGGTTGCTCTTACTGAGACTTTGGGTTTTTCCCCTACTTTGGTAAAAGGCAGTGTGAATTAATTTATTCCCTGTGCATTTTCAGACTGAGAAAAAAAACAAAACAAAACAAAAACCCCAGAACTAGTCGTGAGGTTGATGCAGTGCTCTTTGATGATTGACTTGGGACATTTTATGGACACCTCATTTTCCAATTCACTTCAGAAATGCAGTTTTGTTAGCCTGAAGTAGAGTCTTGGAAAGTGGAATTTATCACCTTGCAAAATGAGTCTTGTACCCCCGTGGAGTGCTAAGAAGGAGTTTATTGAAGTGTTGTACCTCCTTTCTTTGCATCAACTCAAGGGGTTTTTGTGATACCTACATACACTGAGAAACCTGAGATAATCCCAATTTCCAGCTGCCTGATCAGAAACCCAGTGGAATACCAAAGTTGACTTTTGTGCTTTGAAGTTTTACATTTCATGTGTGTCCAAAGACTACCTGGAGAAAAAGTTGTACTAAATGTCAAAATGAGCAAGCCTAGCTCTGTAAGTCAAGGGTGAAAGTGGGAATGGAAAGAAGTTATTTTAGGGAGCCAACACTTTTGTTGGTGCTTTTTTTTCTTTGTCAGGTCAGTTGCCATCATATTTTACTTACTTGGTATCTACTTACTGTTGGTTTATTACTTTTTGTTTGTTTGTTTTGTTTTGTTTTTAGGATCTTTATGCCAAAGCTGTGCCCAAATTAGAAAAAGCTGTTGAGCATGGTAGAGGTAAATCAGCTTAGTTTTCTTAACTGGTTAAAATGAAGGACTGTACTGGATCTTCTGTTAAAAGGGAATTCCATTAAGCATCATTATGTATCTAATCTCTAACACTTTTAAGACTACATTATTTGCACTGTCTTATCTGCTTAATTTTCCTTTGCATTTCTTATGACACTACATTCCTAAATAATTAAAATCTGCCACTTGTATCTATGTCAATCAGTGTCACTGAAAAATTGCAGTTATGCAGGAAAAGAAGAAAAAAAAAAATCCTCACAATTTATTTCAAGCCAGTAGAATTTACTTGACCCAGCCTGGTAACAGAAACTTCCTGCAATGTTTATTACTTGCCAGGAGTGTGAGGTTTGTTTGTTTGTAATGTTTAACCTTCTCATTTTAGTTTATTTCCTTGCATCTCCAGAGAATTTCAAAATAATCCTAAATAATTTCTATTTATTTTTGGTTTTGGAAGCACCTTTTCCTACTGAGGCTTATCAGGACTGAGTACAGATGCTATCTAGGGCTCATGTCAGATACTGCACCTCTTCTTCTTAAACTTAATAGTCTTCTACCTTTGAATGCCTTTGTGGAAGATTTTCCATAGTTTTCTATTCCCCCCTTGGACTTCCTTCTTGAAGTGAGCTTGTTTATGTTGTGTCTTTCCCTTGTTCTCTGATTTATTTTGTGTACAGTGTTTCATTGAAGCTAATTCTTGTTAAATGTAAGAATCCATTTTGCAAATGTTTTTATCACTGTTTGGAAAAAGATAATCGAGGTGCAAAAGAGCAAAGCAAAGCAGATGGCTCAGGAGCAAAGGCAAAAACTTCTATGAAGATTGCAAAATACAATGTCCAGTTTCATTCATGTGTCACTAGAGAAGATCTGAAAGGCTTTGAATTTTATGCCAGCAAATCTAAAATGTGCATGATAGTTAAATGTGTTTTGATAACTCTTTGTTTTGTAACAATTGCCAGCATGTCTTGATGATTCCTTATCCCCAAAACACTTTCACATTACATAAAAGCACTTTGTTGTGACTTCTCTTCAGAAGGCTATGAATTTCTTCAAAACCCCCCTGCTGGATTTTATCCAAGGCTTGGTGTGATAGGTTTTGCTGGAATTGTTGGATTGTTTCTTGCTAGAGGTAAGTGGGAACCTTTTGAACTGCTTAGTCTATGATTTGGGATAAATAATTTAAGGGGTTTTTAATCACAGTTTTTAATTGTGATGCATGAGATCTGACTGAAACTCTGTAAGCATGTTTTCTACAGTTATTATAAAGAAACTGCAAGTAAAATGTGTGTAATAACCATCAATTATTGTTTATGAATACTGTTTGTTACCAGAAGCTAGTATTTGATATTTTCAAGTTCTGGTTTATTATTATTATTATTTAATAAAGGATTATTATTTTTTAACACACACAAAAAATCTTTTTTATGACTTCAGTTCCTGATCACACATGTCACTGTAGAAAACTAGAGAGGAATAAATGATGGTAAAACACAGAATCCTAACTATGACTTAAATGCAATCAGTTTTATATCCAAGTTCCTTCAAAGTATTGTGTGTCCAGGCACAGAGCTGCTGCAGATGGTGATATTCTGCAAAAATACTGCTGAACTTGGGGTGTACTCTAAAGATGTGCACGTTTTGTGCTACAGAAAAACAATGCAGTTAATTTCATCACACTGGTTAAACTGTGGTGGTTTTGCTTTTGTAGAAAGAAATGTTAATTGTGAAAAAGTGTTTTGCGTTTTCACTGAGATATTTTTAATAGGATGAAACAAAGTAACACAAGAAGAAAACCTGCAGGTAATGGGACTGTAAAGTTCTGGAACTTGTATACAAGTGAGGACTTGCTTTGGATAAAAATCCACCTTTGTGGGGCCTGTATGTGCTGAACAAACTGTGTGGCTCTGTAGAAATGGCAAATGTCCTGTGAATATATTCACTCCTCAAAATAAGTAATTTTCCAGTGAAGATGATGAAAGCAGGACTTTTTTTGGTGTTTCTAGCATTTTAAATGTTTTTTGAATGACTTCAGATCTCTTATGATACCAATTTGAAGTTCTTTCTCCTCAAATTCCTGCTTCTTATGTGGTGATGAATGACATCACCTTCCAGCCTTTACAGCTGTAGCACAGTGGAGGGGGAAGTGCAGTGTTGGGGCTGGATCTGAAGGATGAGAAGGTCCTAAATTTGTTAAGAATCAAAACTGCTTGTAATACAAATGTGTGATTTGTGACTCCTGTAGATGAGGGCCATAATTTTAACTTCTGGTTACAGTTTACAATACAGACTCTTACTTCCAGAAAATACTCAAACTATAGAAAGAAGTGCCTTTTAATTTTGAGGCTACAGAAAGTTAGAACCAAATGCCCTCTTTTTGATCCCTTTCCACCTCCCTTAGTCTCACTGGAGAAATTGCCCTCTTGGAAGGTGCAGATAAAATCTTCCAGGTCCAACCATAACAAAAGATACAGCTGCCCACTAGGTAGAAATGATGGTATTCAGAGTCTAATTGTGTGAATATTGTGCTGCCATCCAAGATAATTTGTTGTAATCTTGTTAAGCAGTACTGGAATGGATGGGGAGTATTCCTAAACTTCCCACTGATGGGTATCTCCCAGATGCCTGCCAGAAGGCATCAATACTTTCAACTATCCCATTTATTCCTAAAGTGATATTGTAGGCACACTGATAAGCATTCATTAAGGAAGATCCCCATTCCCTGCAATGGCAATTTGCTGGCTGTAAGGAAGCAGTGCAGCTTGCCTTTTGGTGCTTTCTTAGCTAATTGGTACCAAATTTCCTCTTCACCATACTAGCAGCAGCACGTTATGAATGTCTCTTGTTTACTGCTAAGTTTCTGCCATGATGAGCCTATGTTAGTGGAAACACTAAATACTTCTGATGTGCTTTTCCTCTTCAAAATTCATTATTCCTTTATTAGAAGCATGTGGCTTTACACAGAGAACAGGCTGTTCTATGAAGAACAGAACTACTGCATCCTGACTCCTGTACGTCTGTTCTAGGACCATTTTTTCTCCTGTATTCCTTGCTTTTCTCCTTCACTTGCTCCCTTCTGTGTACCTTTCTGGCTGGATAAACAGCAGCACCCCCTGTAACTGATTCACTTGATGGCACTGGCTCTGGCTGGCCAGGATACACAACTGTGACCAGCTGTGATAAGAGGAGGAACTCTTCAGGCAGATGAATTATTTCAGACTTGTATTATTTAATAGAGAATTCAAATTCATTGAAGTGTTCAAAATTCAGCAGTAGTCATAATTGCAAGTGCTTTAGTTTAAACATCCCTTCAAATGCTCTTCAAATTGCTATTGTAAACTGAGAAAAATTATTCATAAGAGCAATTGTGGAAGAATCAATGTTTCTGAGTCAAGGTAACTTAGAAAGTTGGTATTGGAACACCTTTTGTTCTGCTTGATGTGTCAAAAAAATCCTCTCCTAACCTGTCTTTACCTGAGTTTTTCCTCTTAGTTTAGAAAGAGTATCAATTGGTTTAACTCTCTTAAATCTGTGACTTTACTTCATTATTCAGTACTGAAATAAATTGTGTAGTACTACAGTCAATGTATTTGTAAGGTAATTTTCACTATCAAAATAGATTAACAAAATATTACCTTAAAAAGGTTAAAAAATAATTTCTGATCAGAATAATCATGTTTCTTAAGAAACCAGTAGAAAATATGCTAAACTGTCTTTAAGTATTTAATTTTTTAAATTATAAACAGAAGGTTAGGGCCATTCAGCTGTCTCAGTTAACATGTACTCACTCTAACAATGCTGTTGGTTTTGTTTGTTATAAAACAGGCTCAAAAATAAAGAAGCTGGTGTATCCTGCAGGTCTCATGGGTATTGGTGCCTCCATGTATTACCCTCAGCAGTCAGTTGCTGTTGCAAAGGTCAGTGAAACCCTTCTTTGGAGAAGTGGCTTTTACTTTGATCATTGCCTTCTATCTTCAGATTATCCAGTAATCCATTCTAAAAAGCCATATCAGTGTGCCCTTGCCAAAATGACAGTTATTTTGTCACAGAATGTGCAGAAAGATGCTCAGCCTTTCCATTTCTTTCAGGGCCTTTTTTTTTCTAACATCTGCAATAGCATCTTCAGTTTGAGGAACATAATTTCCTTTCTGAATCTCTAATCTCTAACCTCAAGCAGTTATAAATTAATGTAAATATGCTTAGTAAATAGTTTGCATGTTTACATACTGTATACTAAGGAAGCCTGAAATATCTTGAGAGCAGATGAAAACAGGATAAGAAAGGAGCAAAGAAAGAAAGGAAGAGAAGAGGAAAGGGAGATTCTATAGAGAAATCATAACAACATTTTGAGATAAACACTGTAATTGCAGTTTTGTGCTTTTTGTGGGATAGTTTTAAGAGAAGGAGCATGATCATTCTGGAATGGGGTAAGAATTCTACTGCTTATTGGGTTCCTTTCCTATTTGTCCCTGTGTGGTTCCAGGCACGTATGGAACATGTTAACTTCCAGTTTCCTTAAGTGGGTTTCCTGTGAAAGGATCAGACAATTGCTTACATCCTCTGCTGGTGTCAGTTCGTGTGCCTTGCTTTCCACACTTAATTGTGCTGACAAATTCTTCAGTTCTCCACCCCATTCTTTTTCAAATCCAGCTTTTAACCACTCGCAGTGTGCATATTTTAGTGTGTCAAACTGTTTAAATTTCAGGCTTTGGAAAATTTGCTATCCAGTTATTGGTGACCTGTCACCAGTCCTGATGTCAGGATGAGAATACAATAATCTCAAGAACATAGAATGATGTTGTTTGAAAACAGAAAGCTCATTGAGTTAAGGAGAGTCTAAACCACTGTGTTTGCACCCTGTCAGCATGGTGACACCCAATCTTTGATGGGATCTTTTTTTAGTGCTTCCAGGATTCATATCCTCTGAACACAGATAGTTCTGTTGACTTGCTCTCAGGGAGTGAAAATTATGCAAGTGGTGGGGGGAGGGAATCAAGAAGCTCAGGCATTCTGTTGGGGACTGTGTATTAAAATTCTAGTTGCCTTCTGAACGGTGAAGTGGGAAGGGATTGAACAATGTTCAAACTGATGTTATTGTTTTTAAAAAAGCTCAGTTCAGTCTTAACTATGGATTTGCTACTAACAGCTTCACAATACCTTGTTTATTTTACAAAACCTTTGAAGTGCGTGATTGCCCTTTGATTAATTCACAGTTCTCAGTTTGACTGTAACAAAAAATCCAGTGTGAGACCATGAGCCTGAAACTTGCTTGGAATAGGTTTAGCTTTGTTGACTTGGTCAGGACACTAGACCTAGGAGGTTGGAAACTTCTGTGGAGAGCATGATATCCTAGGTACTGTTTTGGTTCCTCTAATCTCTCGTGCCTTTCTTTTCCTAAAGTAGCAAAGTCTTAACCATATCAGATCTTACTATCCATAATTTTCATGCTTTAATCTGAAATTGGAAGCACTTTCTGCTCTAGTAATTCTTTTGAAATGTTTCATAGGCCTTCAAAAAAATTCCTGTAGGCCTAGAAAGGGATGCCTGCTTGCTTTTCAAGTTAATAGAACAGTATAGGAAATATTCTGGAATGTAAATCTAATTATCTTAATTTATTCTTTGTTATGTTATTTTTATTTGTCTTTTACATGGAGTAATTTTTTGGTTAGTGTGTTTTTTGTTCATTTGTTGGGTTTTGTTTGATTTTGTTGGGTGTGGGGGGTAGGTGGTTGGTTTGGTTTGGGTTTGGTTTTTTCCTTCCTTTCTCACTTTTTAGTAAAGACTCCAGTGGAGAGCTAGAAATAAACACAGCAAAATATATTTGAGGAACTGCCAACCATAGGATTATTGTGCAGGATTGACATACATGGTATAGTCAGTATTTTATGCATATAGTCCTGGGTGGAATTAAAATGCAGGAGCTTGTTTACATACACATTAGGCCTTAGAGACTGCTGATGCTTCTGCAGTAGTGCCTAGTTCAGGTGTTTGTGGCCCAAGGCCCCTTTCAAATTATTTCAGAGTCCCTGCTGAGAACCATTCACTCTGATTTTTGAACTTGTCTGTTCAAATTTTAGCTTACAAACTTATTCACAGTGGTGTATTGAGCAGAGATAGCACATTGTAATTTAACACAAACAAGATGGAAATGGTTATCTTCCAGAAATTAAGAATTCCAGGTGATTGAATGGAAAAGCTTTTCCTCTTTGAAAGGAGCTCTACACAGATGTTTGAATGAACACTTTGAACAGTTGAAGGAACTGTTTCTATTATTGCTCCTTTTACTTTTTATGGTTGGAGCTACCATTCCCCAAAATACTGGTGGCAAATTCAGTTCCCACCTTCTTCCACTTCAACTGCTCCATGAGAGAGAGGTATAAAACACAAGCCTAGCATATGACTCTAGTACTGTGTTTCAGAGAGGATGCATTGGGTGGTTATAAAAATTTCTTGGCTGTGTTCCTGTTCACCTTGTAATTTGCAGCCTACAGTTTGTATAAAACTGTTTTTCAACCCCTGTGAACTGCAAACCTGTGTGTGGGTCACAGCTCCTGGAGGTGTGTACAGTGTTGAAATATTGGTTGACTGTGACAGACTGAACTATCTGGGTTGCTGTACCTTGTGATGCTGCTTTACTCCACCAGTGTGAATGAACAGGAAGATGTTAAGAATCTTTTTCCACTTAAGAAGCAAAATAATATTTTCCAGATTGTTAAGCTTATGCTTTCTAGTCTCTTTTGTCTCAAAGGTTGCTGGTACACAGCTGTATGACTGGAGTCTTCAGGGATATATTGCTGTAGAATCTCTTTGGAAGGATAGTCCTAAGAAGAAGAAATCAGGTGATAAAAATAAGGTAAGAAGTCTGAGGAATAAAAAGAAAAAACAATTTGTCAAGCTCAATCTTAAAAATCTGACATAACTTACTTTTTTTTATTACATAACTCTTTGAAAGAAGAATATTGTTTTCATTTTTTTGGTTCTTTTCCCTTTGAATAGTCATGAATATTCACTCTAGCATGATGATGTCATTATGTGCTGCTCTATTAAATGTTAATATCTAGTAATAAAAATAACACTTTATAGGGATCTGCAGTCCTTAGGGATTTAGTCACAGATAACTAGCTGTGTGGTTTAATACTTACAGCCCTATTTTAGGCAACTTTGGGCTAATCAGTTCTCATCCAGAGGGCTGCAATAAAAACTGAGTTTCTTCTGGTACAGATAAGCAAACTGACTTCTAGGAAATACATGCAGGAGACCAGAGAACTGTGCAAGTGTGTTAGGGAGAGCCTGTAAGGTTTTTAAGTAATCTTTTTAACTACTACTTAAAGAAATAAAAGCTCAGGTGTGTAATGGAAAGGTTCTGTAATTTTAAATTAAATTCTAAACTCAGTGTGTCTTTAGTGCCTGATTTCTAACCAACTGTGCTTGTTCCATATGAAATGCTGCCTTCACCACAGACTGTTTCCCACCTCTTATTTTAGTTGTTTAGTGTAGCCTGACAAAACTAACAGGTGGTTTGAAAACAGCTTTAAACCACCAGAAAATCTTGATCTTTTGCTCTGGACTTCCTGACGGAGCCATAGCTCACAACTGGTAGCAGTTCATGCTGGGTTGACAATGATGTGTAACTTCTGGGTTCTTGTAAGCCAGAAGTCCTACCTGACCACAACATGGTATTTTCAACCCAGAGCTGAAGATGTAAGGGGAACAGCCACTGAGAGAGAGTTGGTTTTAAGAGGTACTGGAATAGACTGCATGCGTGGGACCAAGTGCCCTAGGTAGGTCTAGTGGGACTAGTTCCAAGCAGGCTGGGTTGGTTGCTAAGTCTTAGAGTGGAGACTTTCACTGGTGGATACTGGTCCTGTGCTGGCCCTAGCTGCTTCCATAAATGCACTTGTGTAGCTCTTTGGATAAACAAAGGTTAGTTAATCATACTGTACCTTTCCTAAAACCTAGGCTGTCAAAAAGTATCTCCAAAAAATATGCATCATTAAAATATTTCAGAAAGTCAAACTGGCAGCATTAGTAAAAATTAGCTGAGCTTTTTATTTTATTGTGTCCCAGGCTTTCAAAAGGAAACACGTGGTTGTTATTGGAAGGCAAAAACTTTTGAAGCTTTCATCTTATTATGAGGCTTATTCAAGCACTTGCTACCTCAGCAGAAAACCAAATGACATGCAGAACTGCAGAGACCACTAAGTAAACACACTTCTTTCTCTTCCTCCTTGCAGAATCTTTAAATCACACCCCTTAGTTGCCAAAATATGCTCTTTGCACAAAGGAGTGAAATACCATTGAATGGGTGCCTCCAGAAGTTCAGCTGATTGTTCAGATGTTTCTGGTGTGAACTGGGCATGGATTAGGCAAGATTCAGAAATCCTGTGACTCAAATGAAGAAGCAGCAGGAACTTGATAAAATTGCCTGTTCAGTGATCTCTGACCACTGGAGGACACAGCCTCCTTGTTTCTTTGTCCTCTGAAGCTGTTAGAGAGGTATTGTCTCCCTGCTGTCTAGAGAAGCTGAGCAGCAGTTGTAAAAAGTCACATGCTTTCGAAGTCACTAGAATGTGGACTGAAAACTATCTGCTGGAAGAAGTCTGCTGTGAAACTTCCTTTGTCTGCATTCATGAAGCAGTATAAAATACCTTGTTGAGAACTTGGGGAGGGGGTAGGGATGGGGTTGGGTTTTTGTTGTAGTTTTGGTTTTGCTCTTGATATCTTTTTCTGAGGTAGTGTTTGGTGTTCTACTGGGATGTGGTCAGTCACAGTTAATAAGGAAAACCTCTACCTTTTTTTATAAGCATTGGTATGACCCTGACAGGAGATGTGAAGTCTCCTCTAGAAAAACTTTTCCAGACTGTCTCTAACTCTGTGGTGTTATACTAGTGCAAAAAAAGTACTTTTTTGTTCCTACAGATGATTAGGTCCACTGAATCAGTACCAACTTCCCCAGCAAAACAATTTCTGCTTTGTTTGCATTTTTATTGGAGCTTTTACTGATACAGAAGTGTCACAGAAGAAAATAAATACTTCTGTCACGTACTAAAAACAGCAAAGCATGCCAGGATAGATTCAGGGATGTCTGTCTTAGTTTGACAGTCCTCTAGTGGGTTGGTTTTGTGTATTTATTTCTTAATGCAGTACTAGGCAGCTAGAGTCCTTGCAGAGTGAAGGCAAATACAAGTGTTGTCCTTGAGTTGTTGTTACAGGAGATGTAACCCATTTTGTGAGACTGTGCCAGAGCAAAAGATGTTACATTTTGCTTTTGTGGCATTTGTTGTAGCATTTTCCTGCTGCCACACAAAGGATTCTTGCAACTAGTCAGGAATATATGGGGGGCTCTCCTTGGCTTGTGTTAATTTGTTACATTGCTCATAATTTGTTTGCTAGTCATAGGTACCCCAGCTGTGCAGAACTTCATGTTTGTGCAGCAATATGTCATTAAAACTGATGTGGTGCATTAATCTCTGCAAAATCTATGAAACAAAAACCTTTGCCAAATTGAGGTCATATTAACTGAACTCTAAGTTCTGCCAAGAAGGATGAGTTCCAGGATCTTCTGCTTCTACCTTTCAGAACAGTGTGGCTGGAGCCCCTCCATGAGCAAGTCAGTCTGGTGAGGTTTAGAATACACTGTTTACAGTACAGAGTTTTGGTGTCCTGATGCTGAGTGGCTGAAGGAGCCATCTCTTCAGGATGTCAGGAGGAAACCCCTCTGCTTCAGCCACTCAAATATGAGAAGTAAAAACCAGTGGTTTATTTCCAGAAGAGAGAAAAATTTTCCTGATAAGGGACAAGAGGAGTAATTCTTCAGGATCTGTATACTTTATCTTGATATAAAGTGGACAACTTTTTTACTTCTTCACCCAAGTAGAGGAGGTGGTAGAAGAAATGTAACCATCTGGTTGGGAGGCCAGGTGCAACCTAAGGGCTTTATCTTCTGAAAATCATTTGATTACTTGTGAGTAAAAATTACTCAAGAAGTAATTACACAAAGAAGTCAGTGGAGTTTTAATTAACATTTATATTAACAGGTTCTAAATCCTTAGGGGAAGTGATAGTGAAATAGGAGATATGTCTGTCAAACCTTATCTTAAACCTAGCATGCAGAATTTGTAGAGAACCATGCCAGCTTATGCCTGTTTGAAACCCTTTTGAGTAGCCTTAGGCAACATCAAACTTCCATTACTGAGGTTTTGCTTCTGTGAAGGCTAATATCCTGCACTGCCTTCAGCTAATATTTGTAACTGGTCCTTCAGCTCTGTCTAACAATATCACCATTCATGCAAGATCTTATTTTTCTACATTTCTTCTACACTTTTTCCCTTCCAGTGCCTACAAAAGCACTGAACTAGCTGAACTGTTAAGCCAGTGAACTGCACACACTCACACAAAATCTTTTTTTAGTACTGTTGGATCCTACCTGCTTTGTTACCTGTCCTTGGGTCAGAGGGGTGGACAAACCATATGTCAGCACATAGATTGGGACCACAGCAAACCTTAAATTACAGAATCACAGAATTACTGAGGCTGGAACAGACCTCCAAGATCATCAAGTCCAGCCTGTGACCCAACACTGTGACTGTGTCTTAAGAGGAGAGTTTTTAAGTCAGCTGTGTTCTGGGCATCCTTTAAAACACGACATCAGCAGCTAAGAGAACTTCCCTCTACAACAATGCTTGTCAGGCTTTTCTTCAGTAGCTTCTGAACAGATGAGCAGAAGTTTGGTCATCTGAAGTAAAAGATAAACATCTGCTTCTGACAGAAAATGCTGTCCCCAGTCATATGCTCTCCTGGTAGTAAGAATAACACCACAATAAAACCTGTAAAAATTAACACTTACAGATTGGATCCTTAGTATGGGCAGTGGTGAATTTAAATGTGTTAGAGGTGGGAAAGACAGAATCTACTCTGCAAAAGGTTGGGCTTTGTGAGGGCAACTTAGAGCAACGTTTTAAAAAGTGCTCTATATTTCTGAGAGTTAAGTTCAGGCTCAACTGAAAATAAAAGGAGAATGCATTATTGATTGACTGGAGGAGGATGAGTAAGGTACACCAGTGACGTTCTCTTTATCCTAAGCAATACATTGCAAACAGAAGAGGACAGAAGAAAAGGTAAATTATTAATCTGTGAGCCCAGATGAGCCTTTGTTTTTCTCTTGCAGCTGTTGGTTTTGTTTTGCTTTTCTCCTGGTGTCCAAACTCTACCTTTCAAGAGTTTCTCAGAAGCGTAAGAACTATAAGGTAGAACTTTTAAGGTTAGATGACAGTGTAAAAGGGCCTGGCCATCTGAGACTTTTTCAGAGGCAGCAAACAAAATATTTCCCCTTCTGCTGTGGGATAGAATCCTGATGTCTGAGCTCCTCTGGCCAACCAGATATCTTATGAAGTGCTTGTACTGAGCCAGAAAGTAGAAAGACCATCTTGAATATCTGCCTGCTTCTAATTACCAGAGGGCATCATGGCACAGAGGAGGTCTGTCTTCTGGGTCATTGATCTAAGCATGTTTTTGCTTCTCATCTGGTTTTGAGTATGACTACAGGACTTTCACACTTTGTGGTAAAATTAGGTGTCTGCATTTCCTCTGCCAGCTCAGAGGCCATCGTTTTCTGGCTACGTGATCAGTCTTGCTCAGGCTCACTCTTTAGGTTGTGAACACATACAGTGGATGGAGCTAAAAAGAACTTCTTAATTGCTAATTCAGCAAATGAATTTGTGTGAGGAATGACAGTTTAGCAGTGGATTGGCTTGAAAACTCTAGTTTGATAGATCTGGTGAAGACAAGCCCTGTGTTGAGATCTGCTGAGCTCACACAAAGGAACTGAGCAAGACCCCTGTTTTCCTCTAAGTTTGTCTGTGGGTTACTCTGGGCTTTTTTCCTATTTAAGGACAACAAGAACAAAAGGTTACCCAGATGATATGTGCTTTTTACAAGTTAAAATAAGCAAGTGTAAAAATATAGAACTCTGTGAACATCTTATTTTTAGATCATTTGTTCAGGATTGAGTAATCACTGAGCTGAGGAATTATGAGTCAGGTTATTCATTATAAATTGTAATAAAATGTTGTAATTTATAAGTTCCTGTACAGGAAAATTGCAGAGTAGATCATTATTTTGAAATGGGTGTGGTTTGTGGATGTGATTTCCTACACTATGAAATACCCATTCTACTGATTAAAATGAAATGGGTTTGGGAAACAAGGAATTACCTTTTAAAGGACTTGACTTTTTAAGCTCTATTGGTAAAAAATACATTTTTAAAGTAAAAAGAAAAGTGCTGCTTAATTTTCATGTGCAGAATTTAAGAATAATTGAGGCTGGGTGTCACCTCTGATCATTTCATCCAACCCCCTGTTCAGTGCAGAGACAGCTTCAGAGTTAGATTTGGTGGCTCAGGCTTGAACAGTCAAGTGCTGAGTATTTCCAAGGCTGGAGATTCAAAACATCATCTGGAAAACCTGTTCAGTGCTTGATCAGTGATGAGATACATACCCCACCCTCCCCTGGTACCCATCCCCTGTTAGATCTAACAGACATCTGCCATGCTCCTGCATCCCTTGCTCTCTGTCATCTTGGTGTGAACCTCTGAGAAGAGCTTGGCTCTTCCAAATATGGGAATGTCTATTAAGGAGCTGAGGCTGGCAATTGTGTTCTGCCTTTGTCTGGTCTCCTCCAGGCTGAGCAGCCCCACATATCTCAGCCTGGCTTTGTATGTCCTGTGCTTCAGTCCCCATGCCACATCTGTGGCTCTTAAGTATTTTCTTTAATCGATATCTATTTATAATTATAATCAAGTGCCTGTTGGCTATAGCATACTTGGCAAACAGATAGACCAGGCTCCCTAACAAGCCTCTCTTTGTTCTTTGATTTCTATCATTTACTTTGGGGAAAGTGTGAAAACACTCTCTCAAAGGATATGCACTAAAAGAGACCTATTGTATAAATCCACACAGAATTCAGAGAATGCAAAAGAGCAACTACTCTGTGGGAATTCATCCTCTGTTATTAGTGCAGGCAAAGTGAGGCAATTAAAGCTTTTCTGTTGAACTACTTGTTCTTTCCAATCCTTTAATTGCTCAGGAAGACCAAAATATAGAGACTGTTTGGGAGAGGGTCATATTTGTACTGAATTAGTCTCATCACCCACTTGATTTTGCAAGAAGTTTTTGTTTCAGCTTTTCAAGAGGGTTTCTGTTCTGGCAAAAACATTAATTGTGAATTGCCTCAAGTGAAATTTTGTGCATATTTTTCCCTCCTCCAGGTTGATGCAGATGGTGAGAAGCACCCGGAAATCCACGCTGCTTCAAATGAAGAGCGAGCCCGGAAGTAGAACACTAGATCACTTGTCATCAAACAGGTAAAGGATAAAGACTAAAAAGAGTATGTGGCTACAGCAGCAAAATAACCTGGAAAAGCTGAACATTTTTCAGTTTGGCTTGTAGTTATCTTTATCATATTGATGAAGAAAGAGGGGAAGAGAGGTAATTATTATATTTGCCTTAACACTTTTCAAGAATATGCATAAATGTCTCTTCTGAGGGTTCTGAATTAATTTAGGAAGGCAGCCCTAATGTATTGTTGGGGTGTTTTTGTTTGTTTGGGCTTGTTTGTTTGTGTTTTTTTTGGTGGTTGTTTTTGTTGTTTTTTCAGTGGGTTGTTTGGCTTCTTCCCTTGCCACTTCTGCCTCCTACATCAAAAAATCTTTTTGCCTTCTTTGTCACACCAGTGCAGGTATGAAGGAGGGGAAAGAAAACTCTTCCCTGCTAATATTTTGCTTTTTCCCTGAAGATTTGTCAGTGCCAGGATACAGTGCAGTGTTATCTTACAGCCTCTGCAGTTCACTGTGTTTGACCTTTCTTGTTGAAGCACCTCCCTAACGAGATGAGCTTCATCAGCCAGGAAGGAATGATGGAGGAAATGGAGGCAGCACTTCCCAGTTCTCTCAGCCAGAAACTCAAGATGAGATGCCAGTTCTGATTCTGACTTGGCCACTGGGATGCTTTCTAAACTAAAGCAAGTCCTGTGGTTGCAGTTTCCAGAATAGCAAAACAAAGCCACCCTCTCAACTGTTTAAATATGGTTCAGATTCACAGGACAAAAACTGCTCTGTATCTGAGGCTTATTACTAAAGTGCAAAATAGCAGATAATGCCTTCTCTGTTATCAGTTGATAAAGGAAGTATTTTCTGAACGTGTTTTCTCACTGCTTGTCTTTGCCCTATATTATTTTCACATTACTTGAAAGACTTATTTTTCATCAGGAAGTGATCCTATCATTGTTGGGACCCCTCGTTATTTCTGTTTGCAGTGTTCCAGTTACCAGAGAAGTTCTTTTCTTAACTGCTAACTGCATAAATGGAGTCTGGAATTAGAAAACTGCATCAGATTTTTCTTTCATGTGTCATCACCAGTCACAAATGTTTGCAGATATGAGGGAACATAGAAATGTCTGGGTTGGAAGGAAGCTCTGGAGGTCATCCAGTCCAACCCCCTGCTGAGAGCAGGGACATCCTCACCTAGAGCAGGGTGCTCAGAGCTCTGCCAGCCCCACCTTGAATGTCTCCAGGGATGGGGATGCACACATCTGCTGAGCAATAGCATCCTGCTGTCACATGTTCAGCTTTAAAAGCAAAACTAGTTTCTAATGTTGTGCTTCCCTTAATGATTTTTTAATTGCTCTAGCTAATTCTCCCAAGAGCATAAAGGTATGTTGACTGGCTGATTTACTGAGCACAGCACTTCTTCCTTCAGACATGTGAACATAAAGTCTTTAAGAATATGTGTTGTCCCAGTATTTTATAAAATAGCCCTGTAAAATAAAAAAAATACAAAAAAGAACAGCTTTGTTTTGAGTAAAGATATCCAGGAGAACAAAGAGGAAGAAAAACTAAATTCTCTAAAATGTATGTATGTGGGACAGTGTACAAATATCAAGGTTCATTCCAAAGAGAAACCCATAAACAGCTTTTCTTTTCTTTCAGCATTTCTTACTAGGTGCATTTAATTCCTGGTGGGTCATGACTGACTTTCTGAAATGCCAGTCCTTTTTGCTTAAGGCATACTTTCTTTTTAGGGGTGGGTGGGTGGAAGTAAAGGAGCAAAAGCTGTCAGGAAGACTTAGACTGAAGTTGTTATCCAGACTGTTTGTCCTCAGGCTTTTAGTCATAAATATAGTCACGCTTTAAAAGTAAGCTTTGAGGAAAACCTCACCAAAAGCTGCTGCAGATGTTCTACTGGCCTTCTTTTTAGAGAGGGAAGATAATGGCTCAGGTGCTCAAAGTACCTGAGTGCTGCTGGTTTTGAAATCTCCTTGCTTGTTGTTTCGGAGGAGATGCATAAATAGAGCTACTGGATTTTTGACCTAGAGCAGCCAGATGGTGGAAGTTCAGTTTAGTATCAGTCTTCAGCTGCTCTGCGGGGGTGGCCATCTCTTGCTTTTGCTTGAAAACAAAACCAGTTCTTTAACTCCGTGGCCAAGTCCAGATGTGGTGTTGGATTTGGGTGATCCCAAAGGTTGGAGAAGACTGCTGTGATCTTTATAAAAACATGCTTGTTTATTCCGAGTGAGATCAGTTCTGAAACCCTTACTGTATTTTCAACTGTTGGCAGTATTCCTAGTTGAATCTGGTCACTAATAGAAATACAATCCCATTTTCCTCCAAGCTTTGCCACAACACGGGTCTCGGAATTGTGACTGGTTAGCCAAGGACAAAATCACTTTGGGTTGGAGACCGTAACAGATTTGTCTGTTCTGAAACCAGCAGCATTGCACCTCCTTTATTCTCCTATGTTTGTCAGCAGTAATTATATGCAAATTGCAGCTGAAACCACATCCCATCGTGGGAGAAGCGAGCTTGATTTTATCCAGCTGTTGTGAACAGCTGCATAGAAGTGGCATGGCTTTGTGTTTTTCCATGAAGACAGCAGAACTCATTTTCATTCTGTTCAGGTTCTACATCTACATAATTCCATTGCTTCGAGTTAAATTACTCTAGCTTTACACTGGAGTAAGTGAGATTTGATAAAAAAAGCATTTGGTGGGAATGAAAAAGAATTCTTTTTGAGGAAGCTGGTTTATTACACAAGATTTCTGCTGGTGTTTTGTTGCTGTGTTCTCTCCCTTTTGTAATTCCATACAGTTTAGCTGCAGGAGTCAAGTTCTCTGGAGCAGACATAATCATTAGTATGCTGCTGTCAGTAATATGAAGAGTTAAATGTCTTTACTAGAAGTAAATTGGTATTGAGGATGTTCCTCCAGTAGGTTTTGATCAACTTGCCACATCAGAAGAAAAAAATAGTTTTAATGGCACTTTGATAACAGAAAGAAAAGGTCTAAAATATTTAATTCTGCTTTCTCCCTCCTTCCCTCTCCCCCTTATCCTCTGTCCTCTTTCTTTGGTTATAGGTGAATAAAAAAATAGAGATATGAGCAACAATTCCCAAGAAAAAGAGGGAAACCATCTGAATCCATTTTGATTTTGAATGTGACTAATCTGCCTTGTGCCTCACACACGACCGATGGTGTGCTGCTTGGGCTTCTGGTATGGAATCTGGGAAAGGACACTACATATCTTGGGGCAGTCTTGAGACCTTGTCCTCAGTTCTGCAGTGGGAACCATGTCTGCCCACGCTCGTCCCCACTGCAGGATCAGCACTGCAAGTAGCAAGTCTCAAAATTCCTCATCTCCTGTTATTTATATATAAAATAAAATTCCAATCACACGGAATGGTCCTGTGTTGTTTTTTTTCCCTTCTCCTCTTTCAACTCAGATATGTGACACTTGCACAGTTTGTGAAAGGTTCTCAAGATGCTGTTGACAATGCCTGTGTTTTTTATCAGTGAGGAAAAGCTGAACGTAGCATGATGTTTTGGCTAACATTAGCTAATAGAATTATGAATGAGAACAATGACAATGACTCTTGTGTGTTGTCCCAGGCTCCCCCTCCTTTCGATACAAATCTTCTGCCTCATCAGTGCCAGCAGGAGGTATATAATGAAGCATCTGTGAGTTCCTGTCTAGTAGATGGATGGGAATGGAGCTGTTAATGTTTGTTCTTGTTCTTGCTTGAGCGCACAGCGCAATGGGAACCAGAGTGTTACAGTGGTGGGAACCAGCTATAGAATAACTTTGCTGTTTCCTTATTTGCACCCAGGGGAGTGGAGGAAAAAGTGAAGCGAAGGGAAATACAAAAGGATTTCCAGCATGTTGAAATCTTTGCACAATAAAGCCCTTACAGCATTTGTTGCCATTTCCACAAGTTACTCTTTTGTGAAGCATCCTGTCCCAAGTTACTGTAATCTGAGCAACTTGGAGAATCTAAAGCTGTGCCACTGAGTCTTAAATGTTCCTAAATTAATCACTGCATGTGAGGAATGGGGGAAGGATGGAATTAAATGTGTGCTTGTAACTTTCTAAAAAGAGCAGGGCACAAAATACAAAGTAAATCTGATTCAAAATACTTTTAACCATCTTTGTTATTACTTGGTTAGGTATCCCAGCTAAGTGTATTCTGCAGAAAGACAGAGAAAAGCAGACAGACCTTGGCAAGGCAAATCCCAGCCTGTGTGGGCATTATAAAATGGGCCAACTCTTTTAAATACAGGCATAAGGCATGTGGTTGCCTCAGGCAGAAAAACAGTACCTCCCAACGTGCTCAGTGAGTGATTTCGTGATTGTTTTAGGCTGGTAAAGATGGATGTTGATTTAGCAAAGGGAGCAGAGTTCTCGTGTGGGGTTTGGGGGGTGTGTGGCTTTGTTTTCTCCTTTTAGTTCACGAATGTAGTTCAAACAGGCTTGGGAGGATCAAAGCAGTGTTTTTGTCAATAATGGGAAGAAAACTTGAGAAATATCAGTCAGCCCTAACTGCTCTGCTTCCCCACTCTTGCAATACAAGCGTAGGGCTCTTCCTTCCCTTAACAGTGTAGTCCTTCACTTACACATTCTCATACCCTGGAGAAAATGATTGCCACTGAGGTAAGAATGCAGCTTTAAATGCCTGTATTTTTCTCAGTAATATTTGGCATATGCCACCCTGGTATTTAAGAACACGATTAGGTGTGAAAATACTTGAATTACCAAGTAGCCTCCACCAAGGTCTGCTTTCCTCATTCTTCTTTTTGATGCAGTTGTAACCTCTCTTTCTTCTCACTGCCTGTGAGACCTAGGTAAGATTTTTCCTGTCCAGTCTAACACTCATGCAAAATGCAGCAGCTCTTACTCTTCATCAGTTTCCATATGTATGCATGTGCACGTTTAAAAATTCCTGGGTTAAGTAGCACTTCAGTACTTCTTACTTGATCACACCTGCATATTTACACTGCTGAGATCAAAACAGAACGCGTTTGTCTGGCAGGAAATAACTGTCAAGCACCTGCATACACAGATGATGATGAGATGGTTCCAAAAGGTGAGCAAGATAATCTTAACTGAAATCCTTTCCCTTTGTTTTCTGGTTTTGACAAGTACAGGAAATTAAAAAAAAAAGTTCCCTACTGGCAAGAGTGCAAGGGTGTGTGAACATTCAGCTCTCCTGGCACAGACTTTCCTACTGAGGAAGAGGAGAGCAGGTGACCACTGTTTATGTATAAGTGTCTACACAGAGGCATGGAACTAATTTGTGCAGGCATATGTTATCTCTTGCTGGACTTTGCATGTGGGTTTTACAACGTAAACTAAAGCCAGGATATTCCTCACTGTGCCTCCCCAGCAACAGTTTGGTTATCCTTCCACTTGAACTGGAGTCTGCACCTGAGAAGCCAGTGTTCTCAGAGTGGTGGTTAGGTACCCTGGAGCCAGAGGGCAGGGCTCCCTCTGAGAAACACAACTTCACTCTGCAGCATGTGGAAGTCGTGGAATGGGAGATCATCAGGTTGACCTGCAGCCCTCAACCCTGGCATGGCAATGCCCAGAGTTAGCATGTGTGCTGTCTGAGTAAAAGTGGACAGCGTAGCCTCTCCTTTTGCTAGAGAGAGCATCACCAACCTGGAATAACCCTGTCAGCCTGGGTAGCTACAGGCCATCTCGCAGCCTTGAATAAAAACACAGCACCTTGCCACGAGTGTTCATTGCAAAGCTGTAGCTGAGACTCAGGGCGCTAACTGCTGAAGGCCCGACGCAGGCTGAGGAGCAGAGGTTGTAACTGAAGTGGTTTGGTGTGGTTTTCATTGCACCTGTCACCACTGGAGAGAGCTGAACAGCAGTGAAGTAAAGAGCAAGACTGACACAGAGGGAATTGTGTTTGAGACCTAGAGAAGAGAACACCCTGTGAGTTGGAGGGGCCTGCTGCTCTGTTTATTAGCCCTGGCAGAAGAATCTGTGTGAGCACTTTTGCTTCAGAACAAATAGGACCTCCTGGTCCATGTGCTGCTGCTTTTTTTTTTTT
>VWZY01003458.1:11773-31042 GCA_013399075.1 Chloroceryle aenea
TGCAAGGGCTCTGTCTGTGGTTTAGGTTGGATATCAGGAACAATTTCTTTACTGAGAGTGGAGAGTCCTTGGAACAGGCTGCCCAGGGAGGAGGTGGAGTCACCACCCCTGGAGGGGTTCAAAACCATCCAGATGTGGCACTGCAGGAGATGGTTTAGTGGTCATGGTAGTGTTTAGTAGATGGTTGGACTTGAAGATCGATTCCAACCTTAATGGTTCTATGAAAGCCTCAGCCACTGCTACTTAGCAGAGCATTAGCAGTTTCTAAGCTCCATCTGCCTGTATCTGGCTTTTTCCTCCTGTTGTTCTGACTGGGACATCATCACACTGTAGCATTCCTCTTCTGATTTCCAACGTAGGTCTGCTCAAAGTTCATTTTCATCCATGTGTTCTTGTTTTGACACAGTTGCTCAGCTTCCCTCTCTGCATCTGTAATTGCTGATACTTCTACAGCCAGCAATCACACCCCTCCTCAGCTTGCACTCTGGTGGAGCAAGCAAGCCACCCACCCTCATCTCATTCCATAGGATGCTTCCTCCAATCACTTGGTCATTTTGGCAGCCACTTCTTGCCAATTTAGGCACCTGGTTCTACCTGGTATCTGAGAAGCAGTCTCAGCAGTGTGCCATAAGGCAACACCAGTATGTAGCTGTTTCTCTTCTGAATACCTTTAAATCACCCGAGTCATCTTTGGAGCTTGTGCTGACGCTGAAATCACGTAATGGATGTGATTTGTGGCTGTTTCTTTAATGAGATTTTATTTTATTAGCCAAACTGTTTGGTTTCAGGGTTTTTTTTTTAGAACTGGACTTAGTATATAGCATTAGATTTCAGACTGAAAATGAGCAGATGCCAGTGAGTTGATTTTTGGTATTCCTTATGTTGCTGGAGGTATTGACTCTACCACATCACAACCTCTTCCCCCTCTGTCCTTCAGCACTTCATGAGCAGAAGCTTTTCTGCAGCTGTTTCTCTAAAGCAGGAGTTTCTCATTGTCACAGAATCACAGAAAGTTTTGAGTTGGAAGAGACATCCAGTCCAACCCCTGCAGGGAGCAGGGCCATCTGCAGCCAGAGCAGGGTGCTCAGAGCCCCGGCCACCTCCCCTGCAATGGGGACAGGGATGGGGCAGCCACCACCTCTCGGGGCAGCCTGGGACAGGCTCTCACCACCCTCAGCACCAACAATTTCTTTCTTCTCTCCAGTCTAAATCTACCCCATTTTAGTTTGAAACTCATCTAGTTGGGTTTGATTGTTTTCCTAATCACTCTGGCCCTGAAGAAAATGTGCTCCCTGGTGAGGAAGCTCCCACCAAAGCCCAGAGCTGAACTCATCCCCCTGAAGGACACACTTGTAAGGAAGAATGAGACAACCCAGTGTCTTCTTCCACTTCTTGTCTCCATTTGCTTGCTAAGCCCCAGCCAAATCCTCTTTATAGCAGGGAGGTTCTAATTGTCTTCAGTTGTAGGGTTTTACAGGAGAAAGCAGGATGTCCTGGTTTACAAATCCATAGGAGGTTTTCAGTCAATAAAAGAAATAAAGGTACCAAACCATACATTTGTTTTACCTTCCAGTGTGTAAATGTTGCAGTTCTGAATATCACATCCTTCTCCTAATTAAATTTAATCTTCCAGAGATCTTTACATCTGGCAGCAACTTGCAATACATTGCAGAATATTCTGGAAAAAAAAAAAGAAAAGTCTGTCAAAGCTTCATCTTCTAGTAGGATGTGATTTAGCAGAAATATTCTGTAACAGATTGAGTTATGCTTTCTTCTAGCACAGTAATTGGCTTCATGTTTCAAAATATGACCCACTACAAATGATGTTTCTCTCATGTATCCAGAGGTATCTCATGTTTATACCCCAATCAGCTTATAATATTGAAGAAATACGATGGGTTTCCAGCCTTGCCTGACAGCTGCAGCTCTTTCCATCATTATTATTAAAGAATATTTGCACAAGTTGCCACCTCTGTCATTTTTAGGAGCTTTTTTTCCTTCCTCTCTTTCTTTTTCTTTTTTTTTTTCCCTCCCTCCATCTCTGCGTCGGAAAAGCTCCGCTTGCCGAGCTGAGCCAGTGTCACTTGCTGACTGCGTGGTGCGTCGCCGTCCGGCTGGGAATTAAACAAGGCAGAAGTTTTAGAGAAAATGAAGAGTCTTTGTCTGAGAGAAAGTTCCTTGTCCCTGCAGCTCTGCTCTGGTCTGCTTTCATTGGAGACAAACAGACGTTCAGGCGGTCTGCCGGAGTCGGTGAGTGAGGGGATATATTGGGAAGCGGTGTGGGTTTGAAGTGGGATTTGCTTTGATATTTCTGTGCAGATCCATGTGATCACTCACTGACTCATCTGGCTGAAAATAGGTGGTGTTATCAGCCACTGAATTCTTTAGAGGGTTTTATTGTTGTTGTTATTATTATTATTTTTTTACTTCTTTGTCCTTTTCTTGCTTAACTAACTCCTCTTTCAAAAAATATCCAGGTCATTATTCAAATCCGTGCTTAGATTAAAACTCCAGATAGCACTGCTCTTACTCATTGATGAATCACACTGGAATAAATTTGGGTCCTCCTGAACAAACTCTGTGGTGCCTTAGTCATAGGTTTGTTTAGCAAATCACATGGCAGGCTTAAATTAAGCACTTGCTTAAAGTGGATACTTTTGGAATATATTCCGGAAAGTTTCCGTGTGAGATTTATACTGGTTTATAGAGGTGAGGTTTATACTGAAAACTTCTCAAAGCAAAACTAGAATGAAAATTTCCATCATTTCTTTGTCCCCAAAATACACTGGGAGATTATAATAAAATACAGGTAGATCCCAGTATACAATAGGATATTGATAAAAAACACAAATACACCCCCAAACGCAGGGGGATATTGAAATAAAGCACAAATACACCCCAGAAGACACCAGGACCTTGAAATAAAATAGAAGTGCACCCTGGGATCTTGAAATAAAACACAAAATAGACCAGGACCTTGAAATAAAATGAGTTACAACTGTTAAGCATAAGAATATGAACCTGTGCTTTTAGAATACAACAAACTGCTGAAAAACAGGAGTTGCAAGTAAAATGACCAATATATTCTGGGCTATTTTGCATTAAGCAAATTCCAATCTTTTTCTTTCCTGCTCTTTGCCTGTCATATTAATCTGCAGGTAAGTCCATTGTTTAGCAGCACGGTGAGGTTGGGGCCAGCATGCTGAGCTGCAGCACAGGAGTGGAGGCATCAGAGCAGTGGCCAGACTGGGAAGCCTGGTGTTACAGCACGGAGAGAGCAATTCCCAGGCAAGTCCTTCCATACCCAGCAAAAGGCAATTTCAGGAGTAAAACAGAGAGAGGCAATATTGGGGGTTAAAATACAGAATGGCAGCATGGTGGGGGTTGGAAGGGACCTCTGGGATCACCTGGTGCCACCCCCCTGCTCCATCCAGCAGGGGCACCCAGAGCAGGGGGCCCAGCAGCACAGGGTCCAGGGGGGTTGGGAATCTCTCCAGAGCAGGAGACTCCACAGCCTCTCTGGGCAGCCTGGCACAGGCTCCCACCCCCTCACACCAAGGAACTTGCTCCTCCTGCTCAGGGGGAACCTCCTGGGGTCCAGTTGGTGCCCGGTGCCCCTTGTCCTGGGGGGCACTACTGAGAACAGTCTTGGCAAGTAGGACAGCCCCAGCCATGGGTGCAGGGCTGCCAGCCTGGCTGCCACCAACCACACCTTGGGGACAGGAGCACGCTCAGTGTCCCCACAGCCTCTGCTCTGCTACTGCTGATGGCAAACTGACCTTTCTCAATAATTCCTTTCTCTTTTTTTATGTTGTTTGCTCCTCTCAGATTTGCACTGAACCTTTAAGCTATCAGCAAATGGCTCTGCAGTAAGAGGGTTGTTCTGCACAGCCATGAATAAGGAGAATGGGAAATTAATGGGAATTATAATTTAAAACCTAACCACAGAAGGAGTAATGTATATAAAACCATTCCCAAAAATATTTAGAACAGAGAACTTGTGAAATTTTCTTGCAAGGAAGGGCAGGAAGGTGGGCAGGGAGGTGGTGATGTTCAGATTATAAATCACAGGGCAGAGGGAAATGGGGTTGGGTTGGCTTCATCCAGAGCTCCCAGCTCCTACACGCCTCGTGCAGAAACATTACAGGGGAAATGAAAGTGTCTTTTCTAACTGAGTAAAGTTATGGTTAAAAGAGAAACAAAATTCACAGAATTTAATATATTCAAAAGCCTATCCTGGCTGATGATGTGTCCAGAGGAATAGGATAAATGCAGAAAGGAGACTCACAGATAACAGCATTGGAAAAATATCATCAGATCTTCTGCTGCTGTAGAAGCAAATGGCTCCACCCTCATTCTGAGCAGGAGAAAAGCAAAAGCTTTCTGGGTGCTGGGTAATCATGCCCAAGTCTCTGCCCACAGTGGAGTGAAGACCCGAGGAGCTGTTTGTCAGAGAATTAATAACCCCAGCAGTGTGCCAAGACCTACAGTTCCTTGTTGTGGTTGTGTTGTCACACGGAGAATCTGTTCCTTTTCCAGCTGGTAATAGAGCAGAATAAAACATGTTATTAAAGAGGTGCCAGCACAAAAGGAAAGCCATGTACATGGAAGCAGAACTTTCTACTTTAGAGTATTTTACTGTGTTCCAGATGATTTGAGCTGGTCATCTAAATATCTGAAGTTAGAGTGAAACTCATCAGTCTGAAACACGTGCTGAGGGACGTGGCTTAGCTGTGGACTTGGCAGTGGTGGGTTAATGGTTGGATCTGAAAGGTCTTTTCCGACCAAAACAATTCCATGGTTCTATGATTCGAAATCCCAGGGCAGGGCTGGGACAGCCCCACTCTCTCTGGGACAAGGGGATGTTCATGAAGCCCCCTGGTGACCCAGAGCCTTGAGAGCTGAGCGTGTAATGCTGCCAATTTCAGCACTGCTTCAGCCTGGGTTCTCATTGAACATCAACCACAGGTACTGTTGAAACAAAGACAGAAAATGCAAAGGAAAATCTTAAAACAGTGGTGAAAACTCCCTGGATGGCTGTTTCCTCGAGGAGAAGGTTCACTGCTGCAGCAGCCCTGTACACGGCCTACTTATCATAGAATCCCAGACTGGTNTGTTTATGCTGAGTTACTTTTAGGCAACTAGTATGAAACCAAAGGTAAGATTGTTGTCCCACTTTTAGTCAAACTTAGCTCCAGTTTTCCTCCCCTTTAGACCAGTTAAACCAGACCCAGGGGTCCACACGGTGTTGGTTTTCCTGATCAATCTCACAGTTGGTTTGTGCTGCTCCTGGGTGGGCAGAGCAGAGCTCTACACCCAGCTACAGCTCACGGGGAGGACTCCTGTAAGAGACAATCATTCTGAGGTACACCAAGCACGTACTGTTGGCACAGCAAGGTGCAATTGCATCTTGGGTACTGAGTGGCAAGAATAAGTTTAATAATAGTGATAATTTGTATTCTTTACTAATAAAAAATAATAATATTTTTATAATGTCAAATTTCCTGACAGAGAGAAATTGCTGAGTGGCTGAAAGAAAATTAACTAAAAACTAGAGGAAGTTTTAGACTCCTTTGAAACCAAACCAATAATTAATCTCTCTCTCTCTCTTCCTGTTTCAGATTTGTCATATAAAAGATTGAAAACAAAAATAAATATTACTTGCTTGTCTGGGGGTTTATGTGTGTTTTCTATTTCTATTTCAGTAGATGTGCTCTGTGTGTATCTATTCCAAAGTCTCTTAAAAATCCCATGAGGCCTCAGGAAGCCTTTTGTTAGAAGCAGATCATAAACAAATTCTCTTTAAGCTTAGCCAAGATCCATATTATCCATATTTAGGGAGTAAAACAAAGATTTTACAGAAATATCCCAACGTTTGATACCCAATGTGTGTGAAAAGATTTTCTAATTTATTTTGCACTTCCCTACAGAAATTCAGGAAACTCAGGGTCTGAATTTTTACCTGATTTGATGTTTATAACTGATGCCATGTTAATAAATTTCTGCTTTGAGAGCCTCTGAATAAATGCATCTCTGAAGTCCTGGACCATCTTTGGCCAATTTGATGGTAGTTGTGCCCATGGTAAAAGGAAGAACGAGAGAAGGCACCTAAATCATCACTGGCAAAGCCATTTAAAATAGATTTTAAAACCATAGAGGCTGCTTGACTCATCAGGAGCCTCAGTTCCCAGTCCCTGGAGATCACCGTGACTGGGAATTCAACCCCAGTTACTTCTGAAGATAATGTCACTTACTGCTAGAGGGTGATCACGGTTGTGAGGTGGTTGGGTTGGATTTTGCAGGGACTGGGGGCCTGGAGAAAGAGAGGAGCTTGAGCCTTCAGTGTAAATCTAACATGTTATGGTTTTAAAACAATTTAAACCCATTTTTTTGAGTTTCATGGTTTGGATTTTTTTAATAGAAATATTCTTCCTCTTCCCTTTTGTCAGCAGAAAATACAGGTCATCTCTGAGAGCCTGAGCAGCTGATTTTCCTTCTGCATTGCAACACATTTTAGGATCAGAGTATCTGATTGGAAGCACCTTCTGGAATTTAAAGGCTCTCACCCCTGCTCAAAGCAGGGCCACACTGGAAGTTGGTTTCAGTTGCTCTAAGCTTTGCTCAGTGGGTTTTTAAGTATCTCCAGTGGAAAAGATTCCCCAGCTTCTCTGGGATGCTGCATCAGTGTTCAACCAAGCTCACTGTGATTTTTTTTTCCCCTTATGGTTAACCAATTTCCCTTGTTGCTGCTTGTAACTCTTCCCTCCTCCTCTCATGGTGGACCTCCAAGAAGAGCCTGGTTCTGCTCAGCAATCAGAGCTGCCTTTCCCCACATGGAGCAAGCCCAGGCTTCTCAGCTGTTCCTCATACATGAGGTGCTGCAGCTCCCAACCATCTTGGAAGCCCTCTGGACTTGGCTCCTGCATGTCAACATTCTCCAGATGGAGCATCACAGCAGAAGGAATACAGGAGGAATCACTTTCATACTAGGTTTGTACTTAAATAAATACACCCTGTCCTTCAAATTAACTTCAGGTTGTTATTACCAACCTCTGCTTTGACCCACGTGGTGTCTGTGTGATGATTTTGAACCAGAAATGGGATTTTCCATGCCCTGTTTTCCTAATAGAGGAACAGTGGGGGAGCTGGCATGATTACTGGGGGGTCCATGTAGGAGCTCATCAGCTATTCCTGGAAAGGCATTGGTAGCCCAGCATTTCATCAGCTGGAGCTCAGTTGTGACTTGGAGTACCTTACTGTATTTCACTGTTCAGCTCTGTGGGGAAGAGAAGAAAGGGAATTGCACTGCACAGTTGGTGTCTAAGCAGGTGATGAGTTCCTGCTGCTGGGCTGACTGGGGTATTCCTGGAAACACATTGTTCTGCTTCTACATTAAAATATTTGTCCTGGGATATAGCTCATGGCCTGAAGATTTGAGCCATCTGAGCTCTGCAGCCACTCGATACTCTCTCCTAGAAGGTTCATAAATACAAAGCTTCCTGCTGCAGTTAAACCCTCCAGGGGATGAGAGCCACCAGAAAGGACATCTCTAAGATGAAGAAAGGACCTGTGGAATTAGTGTGAAGTGCTCCTGTAAAGCACAACTTTCCTGATGCATCCCAGAGCTGTTGGCTCTTGAGATCACAGGCACAATGCAGCGTAGATCAAATTTGTTGACAGACAGGTTAATTTCAGTAATTATCATCACAACCTGAGAAGAGATTTTCTCCCTGCACCGTGGTGATCCTCAGCATCAAGCTGTTGTTTCCACATTGTTCTTCCCCTTACACAGGGCTCCAGCTTTTGTTAACAATAATTTAGAATAACCATTTTGTTTCATTTTCCAAAAGATTCCCCCTTCCCCCCCGATTTTGCCATGTGGTGTTATTATATTTTGCTGGAAAGCAGCAAAACAGTACAGGAAAAGCTTGATAATGTTCTCATCACCTTAGGAGGCTACACATTGCAATAAGCCTGAAGCTTTAAAAGAAATTGCTACTGGGCTAAATCTATGCATTTGTTTTTCTGCTTTGACAGTAATATACTTTTCCCTGCTAGAACCACCATATAAAAGTTTTATTGGCTCAGTGTTGAATGTAACAAGAAATCGATTGGAAAGTGGGTTCTTTTGCTTTGCAGGTTGCTACAGGCCAGTGGTAGACAATGCTGTGAGTGCATTTAGTAGTATTTTTATTTAAATTTGGAGTATGAGCTGTTCACCAAGTTTCCTGAGTGAAAAAGCATCTCAGAAGAAAGGGCACATGAACCTCAAAGAAATCTCCTATTACAGGTAAAGCAAAATCCTGTCTGATAGTTAAGGAGAGAGGAGAAAGTCTCTCCTGCTTCATTATATGTTGCTTTTAAAGGAAAACTTAAACCTGTCATTCTTTTGGATCAAAGGAAGCATAGTCCCCATTGCATTATCATTTCACCAGGAGGAAAAAGCTTGGTAGCTTACAGATGTATTTGGGATAATCCAGTTAGGTTGGGATTACAACTCCTTGCAACTCCTGGGCTTTATGGATCATTTTCCTCAGAAGGCTCAACCCGTGACTTCAGGAAAAGCTCACAAGAATATCTGTGTGTTGCAACTCTAGAAAGATCTGAGCAAAGAAATTCATTAACACACAACCACTGAGTATTTGGGGGAAAATGGGAATGGATTCATTTGGCTTTCTTAAAAATATAACTATTACTCTGGCATGCTATTTTTCTTTTTTTTCAGTGGAAGATACGACCTTAAACTCTGGTGTAATTTTCTTTTTAGATACCAGCACTATTTTCCACTCCTTTGTTTTGCAGAATGGTTAATTAACAGCACTACTCAGGTACTAGCAGAACATTACCAAGCCCAGTCATTCTTTTGTTTTATAAGGTTTTTGCTACACCTGGAGTAGCCAGAAGCACTTGGTGTCCTGATTTTTAAGCTCATAGGCATTATTCAGGATTTCAGGGTTAGAAATTCCCATCAGTTCCCTGACTTACCTATGAAGGAGCGTGGGACGGGTTGCTCAAACATTACTAGAGCCTTCAAAGCCTCAGCAGCAAGGAGTAGAGCTTGCCAGAAGTTTCTGTTCCATTGACTCACCGTGCCTCACCATGGGATAACCTGGGTAGAAAATGAAATGGATCCAACTGGTTTTCTAGCACGGTCTAGCAACGCCTGTGCAGGCTCCTCAGAAACTGTCCCACATGGTGTGTTTACCTCTCCCATTTTCTTCTTGTTTTGAGCTGTTCTCAGCTGCTTCTGCTCCTCTGGCTCTCTGGTAAATCCTGCTTCTTGCCCAGTGGTCTGGGCTTGTTGGGATTTAGGTGTTTGCAGTGCCCTGGGATGTCTTCTGCCCTGGAGCCACCCTAGGTGATGCTGGCTGGCTACCCGGGCACTTCCAAGGCTCCTCAGTTATGTGATTCACCCCGGGGAAGGCACTCTTACTGCTTCTCTCTGCAGAGTGGAATTTTTATTTAAGCTATTTATGAAAAAATTGTCCTTTCCCATTCCTATCTGGCTGCATATCTTCATTGTAATTCCAGAAATAGTACCTTGAATTAGGTGTAATTCACATTTGCAAGCTTCCAAGGCTTACCTGTGAAAACTCAAACCTGAAGGCAACATCTTTCCTTTGCTTTCACCAGTGTCCTCTTCCCCTGCCTGCTCTATCCTACACCCATGGTTCTGGTCCCACCTTTTAACTCATCTTTCTGGTTTTCTTACTGAAGTTCAGAGAAATGTTGTGAACAGCTATTGCTCTGTCTTTACTCCAGAAGTGAGCTCAGGACACGAGGAGGAGGCTCTACACATCCAGCTTTAAGTTCAGTCTTAGAGGAATGTGTAGTTAGACTCATCTGTGTGAAAATGTCTTCTCAAGATCAAGTCAAATTGAAACAAAAGCTCTCGGAAGCACGAACGGCATTTTTCACACAGGGAGAGCACCTGCAGATCTGCATACCCACCAAACTTCCCTCTTGATTACTCTGCTTTCTCCCAGCATTGTGCTGGTGCCTACTCTGAACTGGCCTTTTCCCAGCTGGTAGCTCTCTTGCCTTTGTTAATACCACTAGTTCCTCCCCTCTTCACCCCGTCTGCTCCCACCTCTTCCATCATTTGGGTTCAAATCCCGCAAGTCCCAGACGGGAATGAGCACAAGGTTTTGAGGTCCACCTCAAATGGAAACACACTTGCTCCTCCTGCCAAAGAAGGGTAGAACTGCGAACCAAAAGCACAAGAGTGAAGAAGCTGAATGTGCTACCAGGCAAACCTCTCCCTCTCTTTTCAGGGAGTGATGCTGAAGCCATTAGTCACTTAAATGAGAACAAATGGCTCGGCCGAGCGTGGCTCGCTCTGCGGTTCCTCAGGAAGCAAGAGCTGCTGTAAATGGGGGACTCCCCTGGAAGCAGGTCTTCTAAAGAGATTGTGTATGTATCAAGATATGATTGGGTATGTAGCAAAAGTATTCAGTGAACAATGATCAATAGCAGTTTGGAGGAGGAAATACTCTATCAGATTTGCCATGACTGATGTCTGCATAATGAAAATGTCTTTAATATATTTTTCTTTAAAACCCTTCTTTGGTAAGGAAGTAGAGACATTCGAAGCTTGACTACGTTTTTAACTCTCAATGTTGACTGCATAACTTAGAACAGAAGAAGCTTAAAGCTTTCTTTTGTTCCTGTGAGTTTGTGAGCCAAGGTGGGACCACAAAGAGTATCGCTGCTGCTCAGGGCCAGCGTGATACTTTCATTTTCCTTTTGACTTCTCTTGCGATCGAGCCAACATTTTTGTTTCTTGATGCACAGCAGCGTTGTTGAGAGAATCTGTTTTTCTGTGATTGCTTTCAGCCCCGTTTTCCAGAAAAATGGGGGAAGTACAGAAGAGATGACATTACCCTGCTACAAGTGATAAACTTCTCTCTGATTAGTCTCACCGTCGAATAAAAGTACAATCTGTGCTCCGAGGGAAACGCCTCTGGACTGCAATTGACAACAGTGATTTGTGGCAGGAGAATTGCTGTGAGGAGCGACACTGGGTTATTTCTGAGGAGCAGGTCTCATCAGCGAGAGTGGATGAGCAGGAAATCATTCTCTCAAAGTGTTTGTGCCACCCTTTCGTTGCTCAAGCCTGGCAAGCTTTGATAGAGAGCACGAGTGGCCTGTGCTACCAGGGATGCTGATGATGCCAGGTCCTGCTCTTGGGTCACGACCCCCCCCCTGAAATGGTCCAGGCTGGGGCAGAGCAGCTGGCAAGTGTCTTGTGGAAAAGGACCTGAGAGGTTGGTTGACAGATGGCTGAAGAGGAGATGGTGGTGTGCCCAGGTGGCCAAGAAGGCCACCAGCATCCTGTCTGGGATCAGCAGTAGAGTGGTCAGCAGACCTAGGACAGGGATCATCCCCTCGACTGGGCACTGGGGAGGCCACCCNAGACTGGTGGTAACCTACAGAGCAATGCTATTCAGAGGAACAGTGTGATATAGAAAGAGGTCACCAGGGCAAGAGAAGGAGTAATGACTCCTCATCCCTGGAGGTGTTTAAAAACAACTGGTTGTAGCACTAGAGGCTCTGGTCTAATGGATAGATAGAAGTTAGGATGAAGGTTGGACTTGATGATCCTAGAGGTCCTTTCCAACCCTAAAAGTTCATGATTCTATGACTGTGCGCACCTTACTGCTCTGGAGGTGGGGTGGCTACCTGCTTCTACCCCAGCTCTAGAGAAGCAGTGAGGAGATTTTTCTATTTTAAAGGGGTTATGGAAGGACTTAAGAGTTTGAGAATGGAAAAAAGGCAGAGATCTGATGGTGTGCACACTAAAGGTCTGGTATATACCCAGATAAAGGAAAACAAACTGAACTAGAGAAGGTAAAGTTTTGGTGGTATCAGAGCATTTACAGCAGAGGCTTTTCTGCCTGGACACCTTGAGAAGCCTCAGACTGTGCCCATGAATCCAGAAGGTCACCCCAGCACCCAGGGTGACCTTTGCTCAGCCAGCATCGGGCTCCCACTGATGTTACCCTGCCATGATGGAAAACACACCGCTGCATTGGCAAAGGTGCCTTTCCATGGGGAGATGCTTTGCTACCTTCTGCACCACGGTTCCTATTTTCACTGTATGAAGCCATGAAATACACCCCGGCCAGGACAGCTGCTCCAGATCGGGCCAGAGCAAATCATCTCAGCCTCAGAATTAGGTGGGCAGGGAAATCGTTGCCTTTTTTAACCAGTAAGAACAATCACTATATCTGGGCCAACTCTCCAGAAGACAGCAATTATCAAGACTCTTGGTTTTTTTAGGTAACTGTGTGGCTTTTAGGGTATTTATAAAGGTTCACACTTTTTGCATTTCCTGATTTCTTATTTTTACAGTTGCTTGCAAATTTATTTTTAGAAAGCAGACCCACTTCTACCCTTGGACTAAAATGCAGCGGAATTATGATGCTCTGAAGAGGAGGAGGAGCATCTCTTACTGCTGGGGCAGAGTTTTTCACAGAGTCCACTTCAGGGGAATTTCTTCACCAGCTTCTGAACTCTGAGTAAAAAGTGCAACAGTTTTTAATGCTCCATTGGCCTTTCTTTAGTGGTACTCTAAGTGTCAGGATGGGGTCTATTTTTTCATTTCTTTAGCACAAGATGAGTAGCTCCCAGCTCCTCAAAACACATGGCTTCAAGAAATAAGTAAAATAACAAAGCAAATTATTGTGTATTTGCCTCCTGAGGTGTAAAGCTTCGGGATAAATTTGTGTATGTTTGTAAACTCTATTTTCTCTGCTAGATTTTTCTGAATGACAGTTGAGTAAATCTTTTAAAGGGCTACTCTTAGTTTCCAAAACTTAACACTATAAATAAGATCCTCATCACGTACTGGTTTGAGCAGTAGTTTTGTAGTTCCAATCATAACCCTTCCTTAGTGGTCATCTCATTGTAAAGTTACATTTTTTTCCCTGGTGGTAAACCCAATGAATGTTCAACATCTACCCAAGTCATGGGTCAGCAGTGGAAGTGGCAGCACTCCTCAGAATGACCAGGAAGGGGGCTGCCTGTGCCACACCGAGTGTCATCTGGTTTTGGTTACTGGAAAGGGCTTTTTTGGGGGGGTTGAGGGGGAAGGGGAGAGATTATTTGTTTGTCTGAAGGGAAATAATAAAACCCTGAGATTTCCTGATCTTGGGGGTGAGTTGGTATTAATACTATTTGGCATTATCCCCTGCTGTTCCCTGGCATATATTTTAGTTAATGACACAGAGGAATCTGTTGTATTGAAGCCTGTAGCCAAACCCACGGGTGAGTAATAGAACCAGATGCCATAACGTGGCCTCACTTCACACTTTCGCCACCAGATCGTCCCTGTGAGGTTGGTGATGCTGCACTGGATCTCCTGTCAAGCCTTGTCTGTCAAATACCAAAAGAACCTTACTGATTCCCTCCATGCTGGCCATTTTCAACATTGAGTGATGCCACAGAATCCCAGCATGGTGAGGGCTGGAAGGGACCTCTGGAGAGGCTCTGGGGCCACCCCCCTGCTCCACCCAGCAGGGGCACCCAGAGCAGGGGGCCCAGCAGCACAGGGTCCAGGGGGTTGGGAATCTCTCCAGAGCAGGAGACTCCACAGCCTCTCTGGGCAGCCTGGCACAGGCTCCCACCCCCTCACACCAAGGAACTTGCTCCTCCTGCTCAGCTGGAACCTCCTGGGCTCCACTTGGTGCCCCTTGGTGCCCCTTGTCCTGTCCCTGGGCACCCCTGACCAGAGTCTGGCCCCATCCTCTCACCCCCTCACGAGCCCTTGAGCTCTTGCTCAGCATTGCTCAGCTCCCATCTCAGGCTGCTCCTCTCCAGCTGCACAGCCCCAGGGCTCTCAGCCTTTCCTCAGCAGAGAGAGGGAATATGTCAAATAGGGTCAAAATGCTTTTGGTAGACTTTTGGTAGACTGCTTCTGATTTTCAGTGGGTTTATCTATTGAGACACAGTGATTTCTGTAACATGAATTCAAGTATATGAGCTATGAATATCCTTACTACTAAACACCCTTTAGCAACCAAATATTGCTGGTTTAGAACACCGTGTTGTTTTTCAAACGCATCTATTTTGCTTCTTATTCTCCCCTGCCTGTTTTAAGAAGGAAGGCCAGATTTCTGTTCCTGCACTGCACTCATACAAGTGGCTAATGGCTTAACTTGATGTTCTACACATGCTGCATTTAAATACTAACGGTGAGAGAGGTGAACATAGACATGTAAGCATGTCTACAGTGATGAGGAACGAATTTCAGCCTGCTGTCCTGGTTTGAGTAAGAACAGAACAATTCTGTTTGGTGTTTTTACTTTTTTCAGCTCAGTCTCTTCTCGCTATCTGCACTGTCTGGAGTTAGCAGCCTGTTTTCAGAGGCAGTGGCTGCTTGTGACAGTGGTAACACCCTGTGTTTGGAGTTAGTACCGAGGGCTGGTGTGCAGACCACAGCCAGTGCTGGTTCTTGTGTACATTGGGGGGTGCAGAAAGTGAAGAGCAGCACCTGCAGGGAGGAGTGGCCAGGACAGGTGACCCCAAACTGACCATCGAGGGATTCCAGCCCCCATATGTCATATTCAGTATAAAGCTGGGGGATCACAAGGGTCAAGTTCTTCTTCCCTTGTTTCTTCACTGTCTGACATCCAAGGAGGACTCTGTCTATTCTGCCTTTGATCCCCATCTGTGTGTTCCTGAATCCAGTACCAGAATCCAGCTCCTCAACCTGGCTCCTAAACCCAGCTCCTATCTGCTGCTGGACCCAGTCTGAGACTTCCCCAGTGCCTGCTTCACAGCATCAGTGGTGACAGTGACATAACTGGCATCGAGTGAAGGGAGGGGGTTGAGTTTGATACTGGTTTCATATATATTTGCATATATTCCATTTTATTATTATTATTTTCATTAAAGCTGTTCTAGTTTCCTTCTCTAATTGATAATTCTCTCTCCCTTATTCCCTTTCTCTTCCCCTTTGGGGAGGGAAAGGGAGGGGGGTTAACAGAGAGCATCTGTTCTAGGTCTAGTGAGCTGCCCTGACCCTAAACACTGACACCTGCAAAGGCAAAGCTTAATGTTTTTATCAGCACCTGCAAGTGACCTCCCATAAAATGAAAGCCTTTTGCAACCTCAGTGCCTGGGAATGTGTTGGGCAGATGAGTTGTTCCATCCAGTGTGTGATATAAACGTGCAGGTTTATGGAATAGAATTCTAAACCAAATTCATCTGGTTTCTGAATTGCATTGGTGTTTAGTAATGGACTTGTTGAATTGTGGCACCATCAAGAGCAGGTTTAATCTTTTCAGATATTCAGATAAAAATCTTATATCCAAGATTTTATACTACAGGAAACGGCTGCACCAGGTTCCTTTAAAGAGCTGAGGAGCCTTCCTGATGCCTGTGTTAACCTTCAGGCACGAAGCACATTTCCCTTTCATTTTAAGCATATTTCTTGACATGGATCTTTTTGGTGTAAAACTTCAGAGCTTCCTGACACTTCTTAGCTCGAGCATTTTTCATCATTTTACCTTCCTGCTCTAACGTGGGGGATCAGCTGCCTTTTCATTTAGGTTTATTCGGCGTCTGTTGCTGTTGGGCTTGAGGTTTTAACTCTATTTTTGTCTCTTATAATTTTCATTGTGAGATTTAAGTCTCCCAAGAAGCTATTCCCATACTAGATTTCAGGTTTTGGTGACCTTAAAGAGGAAAATGCGCAGGCTGCCAGTCCCCTAAACCTTTGAATAATTTGCAATAGAAATGGTTTGATACATTTAACTCTGAACATTAGCCACTAAGCATGCTTAGTAGCTACTTTGATCAAGCTCTTTTTCCTGACAAAACCCCCTTTGAAATGAATAGGACAGAGGTTCCTTTCACGTCAATAGGAGTTCTCAGACACAGGGAGAAAGGAGGACTTCATAACCTTTAAAAAGACTCCCCTAGTCCATTCATGTATCTCCTGGAAAGCTCAGCTCTTTCCCTTGTGCTGAAGTCACTAAGCCAGCCTCCTGGCTACTTTTAGGCTCCCTTCTTGTGAAGCTTTGCTTAAACACGAGATCAAAACACCGTCTAATGAGGCTGCTGCTACCGAGGCAGGGATCCTGAATGGCTGTATCAGTGACATGGGAAATGCTTGGTTGCATAGATTCATCAGCATCGCTTTCCTAATCGCACCTTCTGACCCTCACGTGCCGTGTACCTGTCGTGTGGCAGAAGACAAAGACAATTCTTCTGTAGCTTCCCATCTTGATGGTGATTTTTGTGTATTTACAGTCGTTAGCACCCTAAAATTCTAGTTATCTTGTAACACCAACCAGTTAATTAAGGTTTCAAACACCCCACAAGGCTGAAGGACACTGGGGCTTTCCAGAGGCCATTAACCACTTCTGGAATCTCTGTTTCTAGCCATTCCCTGGTGGGTTTTTTGTTTGTTTGGGGTTTTTGTTTGTTTTGTGTGTGTGTGTGTGTTTTGTCATTTTGCTTTGTTGTTTTGGTTGGTTGGTTTGGGGTTTTGGTGTTTTTTATTATTATTATTCGGTTTTGTTTGCTTTTTGTTTGGGTTTTTTGTTTGTGGGGTTTTTTTTTAGTACTTCTTGTACTTACAAGGAAACATCATCGCTATAAAGAATTATTACATGCTCATGAGAGATCATAATGTACAATTTCTTGACATAACCATCCATAGGTGATGCTGCTGCTTGATATAAGACAGGCAGGTAGATATTAGTTTAAAAAACCAAAACAAAACAGGCAAAACTTGCAAAAAGACCCCCAGAAATGACCCATTTGCAGCGAGACAGAGCATTCCTTGTGTCGAGTGTCACTGCAGAGAAGCAGAACCGAGAGCAAGGATGTGATCAAGCACTCAGGCCTGTGTAATGCTAACATTTCCATGCTCATTTTTGGTCCATCCAGTATGCAAATGTGACTATTCACGTCTGGCATCCTCGACAGAAGACAAGCCAGAACTAAACCACTGAACAAATAATTTCATTTGGGACATTGTTTCCTTGATTTGTGCATCAAAAGTAAGTTATTTTCTCGAAAGGTCAAGTACAGCTCCTAATATTTTTATTGTTGAAATCCTGTAATATTTGACAAGTTGAAGAGATCCGAGGATGTATGGAAAAGATGTATAGATATAACTTAAATCTGAACTAATGTAAGCTGAAACTTTAGTTCTACCCGTGTTCAGTTCTGTGCAATGTCTTTTTTTGACTACATAAAAACCCCTGAGTGTCCTACAGGGCATCAGCTGAAAAAAAAAATGCATTGCTTATAGAAATAAAATAATGGGATGAATTTAGGTCTAAGAGCCACCTTGAGGGTAAATCTGTTGCATTCTTGTTCTTTTTTTTTTTCTGGGTTTAAGCAGTGAAAAAAAACAGGACACGCACACAAAGGGAAGTTGCTGGTATCCACTCTTTAGTCGTGCTGACTGAAAAGGCAGAAAGATCTCACGGCAGTGTGTAAAATGCCTCTTTCTTGCTAGAGGGGAAGCAAAAAGAGGAAGGTCCTTCTTGCCTTTTAACTGCTTGAGGAAGTACTTGAGGAGGATCTGCCTGTTTCGTGCAGCTAACCCAACCTTTTGAAATGCACGTTGGTTGTTCAGCAGGGCCCTAACACAGGCTGTGTAACGGCATCTATACGGAAAATGCAGGAAACGTGAGCTGCACATGCATTTTATTTACTGAGACTGGAATTCACGCTGTTTGTCGACAGCTGCAGGAGAAGCTCACGCTTGGGTTCAGTTTTAAATGTGATGAGAAGGTGGGTGCTGGCAGGTGAGGTTGAATTCAGTTCAGCATTTACTTTAGGCACATATATCAGTAGCTGATAGACAATTTTCAGGAAGAAGTCACAATTACTCGTCTCAATCACTCTTTGGAAAGTGGCAACCGTCTGCTGCTACCAGTCGATTGTGAATCACTTTGGAGGTATCAAACAGATTTGGGGTGTTGGAAGTTTGGCCGCTTCCAAGCTGGTGAGGAACTAAGCTGGAAACCATCTAAGTTTTAACTATTCGCATGTCAATTCTGATCCAAGTCAAGAATTGCCTATCTTTGTGAATAAAAATCTTCCCAGTGAATTATAACTAAATGCAGTCTATCAGAGTTTTGTTCCCTGTTCCTTTTCTCATCATTTTTAAAGCTTCATTTGTTCCTATGGCTATTGCTGAACATTAACCTGATGCTTTCACAGGAGTAGCTAATATAATTTCCAAATCTCTTTCCCAAGCTAATTTGGGCCCACGGTTCATGACTGTAATGTTATTGCTGCTTCTTTTTTTCCTCTTGTGTATTACTGCACTCATTTCATCTTCCTTATCTCTCTCTCCAGCTGACGCAATTCTTTATTCCTCATTTTGCAAATCATGTGTTTGTCATGAACAGTAGTTGTATTTGCTATTAAAAAAAGCACCCTATAAATAACAAATGCAGCAGATAATTAAAAATTAACAGTAATTCAGAGACTGAACCTATTTAGTGAAGCTTTCTTTTTTTTTAATCAACAAAAGGAATATTAGATACAGTTGGAACTGTGGTCCAAAGGGTGATGTGGTAAAGTTTTGCCTTCCTAACAAGTTTCAGTTTGTTTCAGAGATAGAAGATTGCACTGACAACTCCTGTAAGAGTCCAAAGGTGGAGGTGAGAAAAAGCAGCTGGGCAGATCTCAGGGTGTCAGAACAATCTGGAAGCAATGAGGTATTTGAAGTACTAAAGGTCTGTGATGAATGGCTTTGCCGACTCAAGTCACTCCATTGAACTGATGTTGGGACCTCTGGATCAGTAGAGGACGTGGCTTTGTCCATGTGGAGAGCTCAGGGTTATTCTTTCTGAGTCAGGTGCCTTGTTCCTGTTTAGGTTTGTATCCCTCGAAAGTGGGCCAAAGAAAAATAGGCATGAGGGATTTCTACAGTGGGAGCATCAGCGAGTGTACACCACAAATAACTCCAGACCTGTGGAAGGGTCTGGAACAGAAACTTCTGTCCATGAGAAGCACCTTATTTTGTGGTACACAGAACTTCAACTCTTCTCTGAGGCTCAGTCCACACAGAGTGGTATAGGACATCACTCTTGATGAAAATAAAATAAAGTTAAAAATAAAAGGAAAATAGAGCATGTCTGAGTTTGTTTCTGAAATATTGTTCTGTGTCAGTAACGGAATTAATTCTCCTGAGGGCTGTTTTTAGTGCTACAACAGCTAAGGATGCGAGGCCCCAGAGACGAGAGAGGAGCGCGGGGAGAACGAGCCGGCCCTTCCCGCCTCGCAGTCACCCCACAG
>VWZY01003458.1:31762-81055 GCA_013399075.1 Chloroceryle aenea
GCTGTGTGCTTGCTACAGCTTGTCCACATATGCGGGGTCGGGGGTGGAGGGGAGAGGGAGCAGCTTTGGCTCGTAGAGCTCGCTCCGCGCTACGGGAGAGATTCTCGGTAGTTGTTCGGAGCGCGGGTTCTACTTTTCCGAAAGCAATGTTTTGTGCTGCATGGTGTTCATCGAATGTCAGATGCATCAGCTGGACGCGGTGCATGAAGTGTTGGGTGATTTCTAAATAAACCAGCGAGTGTTAAAAATGAATAGAGCCGTGATGCTGCTGCTTCTTGTAGTGTTGTGTGATGGGGGAGAGCTTTCAGTAGAGATAAGTTTCTGGGGTTTTTGACAAGCAGTGGAGCAACACCACTTGGAAAATGCTTGCCCACAGTCTTGGTGTGTTTTGAATGTGCCGGTTTGTCTTGCTGCTCTTTAAACATCAACTCTTACGCTCCTTAGGGTCGTATAAGGCTTAGATACAGGCTGTCACCTGATGTGTCTGGACTTGGATGTAGAGCCGATAGTAAACGCACCCTGAAGAATTTCTTCAATGAATCCGTGTCTCCGCCTCAGCCAAACCTCTATGCGTGTGGATTGGCTTTTCAGAGGTTACAGCTGTCAAAGGAGGCTCCATGCCTTTCCCATTGGTTTTCCTCACTTGACTGTTAATATTAAAAGGAATTCTCTGTCTTAGCATCGTGGGGGGTTATTCTTTTATTTTTTTCCTACTATTTCCCCCATTGTTTTACAACGTGTAGTAATGCTGTGATTAAAACTTTGAGTACTTCCCAAAGAGTAAACTTCTGTTAGAACCTGGGAGAGTAGTTAAAAGGAGCAACACTATGGTACTGACAATTTGGGGAGCAATTTGTTTTTCTCAGTCTTTAAGCCCTGTGTGTGCATTTAATATTTCTAAAATAGGGCATTAAAAAAAAATATTATTTTGATAAATCACATTTTAACTAAACTTCTTAATGGAAAATTGCTGCAGGAGTGCAAGCAAGCAAGCTGCCCGTGGACTGCTTAAATAATTGTGCAAAAAGTGAGATTTTAGTGCAACTCTGCTGCACTAAACTGCCGCTGTTCAGTAAGAATCGGGTTTGGTTTTGCCTCACGAAAATGGGCTCTGTTTGCTATTTTATGTAATAATCTTAAAATGGAATGGTCGTTGGAGCACTGTACATGCATAGTGCTGAACTGTTAATAGGTTGTTGGGATTATTTCCCTGTAGTGACAGTTTCATTCATGGGATTGCCCTTTTCCCAGCGCTGCACAAATCATTCTTCGTCGTCAAATGTTTTTGTGGTAATGGTATGGAAAGCCCTTCTAGGAAAGGCTGTTGTGGATGACAGGAGTTAAATATTTGAGGCACATTTAAACAGCTTTTATACATAACAGATATTGCTGTGATTGATTTGATGTGTTTTGAAAGGGATTTTTGGGTGGAGAGGGGGAGATCCACATACTCTGACATCTCAATCACTTGAGTGTTTTGAGGCCTGGAGATTTGCCAGGGTTGCACCTTGTGGAAGGTGTTTGAACCACCAGAGAGGCTGAGGAGTTACATTTACTGTACAAAGACACAAAGCTGATGTTACTGCAGGACCCCGCTTCCCTTGCGGCACCGCCCCGTGTGAAGCCTCGGTGAAATCAGAAAGGTCTCACAGTACAGTGTATCCTGAGGTCAGACACCATCTTCCAGGGCTGACTTTCCCTGGGAAGATCTATCTATTCCACATTAGCCAGACTTAAAATGGTTAAGGTTAAAACAGCTGTCTGACCTGTTCTTTACAACCCAGACTTGCCTAGTACAGGTAGATGATTTGCTTTGCTCCTGACTGATATTTGATATTATAAAAAAATGCAGATTTTGGTCCATTTGTTTTTTAATGTTGTGGGGTTTTGTATTTTTGTGTGTGTTTGGTTTTATTTGTTTTCTTCTTGTTTTGTTTTATTTATCTTTGTCGCTTGGTTCTTTTGGGTTGGTGTTGTTTTGGGGGTTTTTTTGGTGGGTTTTTGTGTGTGTGTGTCTTGTTTGGTTGGTTTGGTTTGGTTTTGTTAAGGAAAAAAAACCCTAGAATAATTTTTTTGGAACATAGGCTTAAAGCTTGGGAAGGACAGTTAGCATTTATCACTCATTTCTACCACTAGTACTGAAGTTATCTGGGCTGTGTATTAAAATGTCCTACAGCCACTGTAGTCCCTGACTGAGTGACAATACACACTGCTCATCATCCCACTACCAGAAGTGTGTACTGCCCAGTTTGTCAGGATGAGCATCTTTATCTGATTTTTTTTCTATTGGTTTGATCTTGATGAATATTCTGGAACTACTTCTATTCAAGTATCTTCGAGTTTTATATCCACTTGCAGCATTTCACAAATCAACAGCTCATTTCTCTTGCCTGGAGATTGCAGCTGTGAAAGGAGGAGGCTTCTGGTCTGTAGCACGTTAGCAAGTATTTATAATTTACTCCAGATTAAGCCTGAGGAAGCTAATTGTGTGGATTTGTGTTTTGGTTTTTAAACTGAGAGAGGTTCCTATTAAGTGAAAGCAGGAAGATGTCCTTTTGTGAGCTTCAGAAACTGAGCAGGAACGTTTTGTATTGTTTGGTGTTTTTCTGACCAGTAAGAGTTGTATTTTATAAAGCTAACGAATTGTTTTGGCTAGAAGGGGGGGAAAGTAGCAGAGCAGATAAGCTCTGGTTTTGTTTCTTATCGCATAACTGTGTGGTTTTTATTTGAACACATAACTGGAGATTGCTGAGCTCCACATTTTTGGTGGGAAAACCGTGCTTGATAATGAGGCAGATTCAGGCTGAAGGCTTTCAGAAGTAAACTTAAGCTAAAAGCATCTCAGAGTTCTTGTTTGAACATACATGCATTTATGGTCCAGTCTGACATCACACAGCAAGGCTGAGAAAGTGCATGAGCAGCAAGTTAAGGATGTGCTTCAACATTATTAAAATGCTGACAGAGTACGAATGAGAAGTGACTTTTATCCTTAGCCCTTGAGTGATCACCTCGGGATGATCGTTCACTGGTTGTTAAATACAGTGTTCAGTTTGGAGGATTTTGACAGGCTGGAAGTAGTTAACTTGAAGATTTTTATTTTTTTTCCTTGCTTTCTCTGCAATTGGTACTCTCTCCATCCCTTTAATTCATTCAGTTTCTATTGTGGCACTGGAAGCTTGAAGTGTTCAGCGTCTGGCTTTCAAGGCACCCTGGAGCTAGTGATGCTTCTGAAGCAGCACATTCATTCTCCTTTTACAGCAGGAAGCATTAACTTTGCACAAGTCCTAGTTTTTTGTTTGGATATTTTTGCTGATACAGTGTAACATAGGGAATATTTTTTGCTGACAGGGTGAACTGGAAGAGTTCAATCAGGAGGACTTCAAAATACATGCGGACGCACAGAGATATTAATTTTATGGCAGTGATTACTTGGTTTTTTCAAGTTTGTTATGACCCATTCTTACTTTCACAATTTCTCACATATATTCTTATGCCTAAACACTTCTTTGGTCCTTTCTGTTTATAAGATCAAATAGTAGTGGCTTCTGAATCTTTTCTTGAGGGGCTTCATCCTGCATCCCTGAGCATAAACACGGTGGTGTGGGTTGGGAAGTGTCTGTTGTTGAACCTGAATACATTTTACAGATGATGTGGGGGTGTTTTCTGCATTGCATTAAATGTTAGTGTCAGTTTTTTATAGAAGGAGATTAATGGAGTTGTTCACACATTACCAGTGTCAGTATAAAGGCAGGTAGTCTCGTTTGATACGTGTTTTATGCACTGGAGTTGTGTGGAATGCCTCCATGCTTCCATCTTGCTTTCTGCAGTGAAATCAGGGTTCTTGAGTTAGTGCTTGAGGCTCCCCCCTCCACTCCAGAGACTTTCACATCTTAATTTTGAAGCATAAGTCTTTTAAAGCTGATTTTGGATGTGGAAATGTCAGATGCTTTCATAGCATGAATAGATTATTTTTTAAAATTCTAATTTAGCAATAAATATTTATATTATAATTGTTAACCAAGTATTACAGACTTGCACAGGAAAGGTCAGGTTGGAAGGGACCCTGGTGGTCGTCTTGGCCAATCCCCTGCTTAAGCAGGGCCACCTAGAACTTGTTGCCCAGAACCATGTCTGGGTGGCTTTTTAATATCTTTGAGGTGGGAAAATCAAAATGAGGAATTAAGGTGTTGATGAGAAGTTCCTACCTGGTTCTGACACACTCAAGTTTAGGTTTAAAAACTTCAGTGTCCATAAATGACTCCCCATGTGGACAGAAGCTGTTTTGCCTTGAGATCTGTATGTCAGATGTGCGTTTGTAACCTGTGGTTGAACCCTCAAAGTTGCTTCTTTGTAGAACAAAGCAGCAGCCAGGGCACCAATGTGTAAAATAGAAGGTCAGCAGGGGATAACTTCAGTTCAAACCATGCAAGTATTCTGTAAAACAAAAATCCCTTAAAAAAACCCAAAACAAACCAACTTGTGATGAAAATCTGAGAACTCAGCAGATTGTATGTCCACGCAAAACCAAGTGTAATCAAGAGAGCAGGCTTTCCTTAGGAAAGAAATGTGTTTATTACAATCAACGGGCTTATGTGGTGTGGAAATGTTAATTCCCAGTAGAAGTTTATTTCTCAGTTTGAGTACAGCACCTGTATTTATTTAATTATTTGGGGTATGTTTGGAGACTGATGATATTACTGAAGGAGCTTTGGTAGTAGCGTAATCCTGTGTTGTAATCTTTGTTCATGGAGCTTTAAACTTCTGCTTATAAGAGCTCTTCTCCTGCCTTCAGGTCCTGACTTTTTCCCCCTCCCTTTGAGACCCATTGTGTCATGAAGTGATGTTCCTTACGAGTGTGTATTTCAGCTCCAGTGCCCAGCCCTTATTTCAGTTTTCAGCTGTGAACCTTTAGCCTCCCACTGTTGTCACTTGCCAGCTATTTTTGTGGCTAACAGACATGTCCTTTCAGCCACTGCTGGTGGGATGTCATGACCCACTGGATAACGGTGTGGCAGATTGAGCATGAGCTAGGTTGGGTTGTGTTAACTTGGTACTGTGGCGGGGATGAAAACATAGGATTGATGGATGTGGATCCCATCTAAATGCTAGAGTAGCCGTGCACAGTTAACTGTTGAGCTGCTGAACTGGGTGTCTTTTGGTTGAATTTGTTCTGGCTGTATTTATGTGGCTGAAGTAGAACAATACAAAGATTTACATCCCAAACTCAGAATCAGTTTATTAGGTTATATCACGTGAACACCTACAAGCTAACCTGTAACAACTGCTTGTGAGAACAGGCTTAGCCTGGGATAAATGTCAAGTAATTCATCTTGATGAGATAAAAACCTCGATGTTTTTAAGATGGAGCCGAGTACCAGTGGTCTGCAGCTAGTAGGGATGCTCTGCTTTTTGGAGTACTGGGGCCCATCTGACTTGGTAGTGGGAGGTGAAAGCCCACCATGGAGAAGCTGAGCATTCTGTACTTCCATGAGAATAGGTAGGAGCATGTGGGGCTAGAAGGCTTGGGAATGCAGGAGCAGGAGGTTTCTATGCTTTCGTGTCATCCTGAGGTCAGACGGGTTCAGCCATATCTTAAAACCACCTCTTAATTTAGATAAAGTTGTGTTTTTGCTGCAGGCTAGAGTCGTATGCATGGGGTCAGTTCACAGCAGTCCATGAAAGCCGTCCTAACCTGTTTGGGTGCCTAAGTCCATAGCAGAGAACAATGGTATCTGCAGGGACGTTAATTGACTGTCACACCTCAACTCATTATGCAGGAACTTTCCCTTATAGGTCGGTTTCCTCAGGATGAGGTGTAACTTCGTGATGAAAGCTTAGGAGAACGTTTTGAAATCTGCCTCTCTGTTCTCTGTCGCTCTGCTCTGGTTTGTCTCAAATGCAGGTAGCAATTTTTCCTTCAACTTAAGAAGACCTCAGGAAGAAAAACCTCGGGCAGCTTCAGCTGTGCTTTGAGTTACATGGTGCCAGATTTCATCTTGCTCCTGCTTGGCAGAATTGAGCAGTAGTCAGCTTTGAACTGTTTCTGCATTGATTGAGTTGTCCCATTTCAATAACAGATATTAAATCTGCTTATGTTAATCTTGAATTATTTTTCAGAAAGATCATTTTGATTGGAGTTAGACATTCAGAAGGTTATTTGTAATTTATTTTGCCAAGAAAGCTAACAAACTATGCCTTGTTTGTACCTCCTTGAACAGTTACGTGCTGTATTCATCACTCTAACTGTTCCACTTTCTAAAGGAGAAACAACACATTTAATATTTAAATAAACAAATTACAGTGGAACCTCAGGTGTCCCAAAAGCCATTGGTGGTGAGGATGAATTGGAGAACTGAGATTTCTGTGACCAGTAGAGAAGAACTGAGCTGGAACTGAATTACTGTGTATGAAAAGGAGTAGGAAGTAGAGAAAATAGTTTTATGAAACTAAAAGTAACATCAATACATGTCCCCTGCAACATGCAAAGCAGTCCACGTATGTAGCAATTCTTAGCCATTTATAGCTATTTATAGCACAGTTATAAATGCTTCTCCCCCCCACACACCTTTTCCTCACTTGTTTTCTGTTGTTTACAGTTTAATTTATGTTTTAGTTTTCTTTCTGCCATTTTTACAGCTGCAACTCACCCTTTTTAATCCGTTTGGTCAGTGTGAGTTGTGTAACAAAAGCTTTTTCTTTTTTCTTTTTTCCTGGTAAGGTGATTCCCCTGTGCTAAACTTAAGAGAGGAACTGGATGCCTTGCAGTACTGTCCAGTGTTTAGATAAATACACAGGCACTATTACAGAAAGTTAAAAAATAATAATGTTTCTTTCTTGAGTTAAAGATGTTTAAGTGGAATTTTGTAGTTAATTTTTAATAATTGGTCCTAATAATTACTGCATGTGTACCTGTGGTTTGGGTTTGGGATTTATTTTAACATTTTTCTAAGTTGTCCTGACTTTACACCCAATCTCTTTTTTATTATAATATGATGGATTTCTGTTTGGTTCCTCAGGTTTTCAGCATTCCAGGTTTCCTCACTTTTCTGGGGACACCTGATTAAAAAAACCCATGTAAAATACAAATTCCTGGGTAATGGTGTGTGCACCTCAGTTAAATAAAAACCTATATAATGAAGAACTTTGGTTGTTACTCCTGGAAAGTGGATGTTAGACCCAAGTCAGAAGGTTATATGCATAGCACAGTAATGGAGGGAGAGGTGCTGTGAGCACCTTGTTCTTGAATGTAGAATTTACACCTCCAGCTTCCCTGGAAGAAGCATTGCTGCTGAAGCTGAAATGTATTGGGCTCATCTGGTGCCCAAAGTCTTGGTAGCTTCAGTTTCTTTGCTAACAGATACTGTAGAGCAGATAGCCTCAGGCATCTCAGCCCTGTGAGGCCCTAGAGTAGCTTCAAAAGAGGGTTGTGTGCTGGGACCAGAAGCAGTATCTGTTGTTAGGAAGTTGTTGGGTAGGATGGGGTTTTATTTGTGGGGTGGAGGGAGGGAGGCAGCAGCCAATCTGCGCTGCCTTTCCCAGGCCTCTGGCTTCCCTGCTGGGAGCTGGATTCCATGGGGAGCTGTTACCAGCTTCTGTCGGTGGTTTCCAGTCTTCCCTCCTGGTGACTCTTCCTCCCCTCTCCTGCAAGGAGCACGGGCTTGTGACTTGTGAAGGTTTTGATGTGCAGAGCCAGGAATCCAGCTGAGTTTCAGATTGTGTGTGTAGTATCGTGTTCAATAAAGGGGAATCTCAGCCTTTTAAAATACATTATGGGGTTAATTCCATCATAAGAATATTTATAGATGTAGGCGTATACTTTCCCAGTTTGGCCGACTTGAGACAATCAAGTTATGCTAATTGAAGCAGGCTGTAAAGAAAATTAAAAGGGAATTGCTCAGATGTGATTTTTACCCATCTTTTTCGGGGGAAGGTTGGGTTCGTTGCCTGGTGAATGCTACAAACGTATCACAAAGAGCCAGACACAGACCACTTCCAATGTCTTCTGACTACATGTTGCAATATTTGTAACAATTTTGAGGTCATGCAAAGTCATCTTGGAGAGAGAAAAAAGGTCGTGCTTTTCAGGAAACATCCATTTCTCACAAAGTGCCATATTCAGCCTTCCCAAAGGAATTTTTAACAATCCAATGCATTGTTATACAAATGCTATTTAAAACAATGAATTTATATTCACATTTTGACAGACTGAAAACTTGTATAATTAAATGTAGCTTTAAAATACAGCTCTCTAGTTTAGTCTTCTTTGACACTTTATAACCAGTGACAGTTCTGTGTCAGTGATATGTTCATAAATAACAAATGGCCATTATTTATAGGCCTGAGTGCTTGCTCGTGTTCTCTTGCATTACTGTTGTCCTACTCAGAAGGGTAATATTTGGGATGGCTCACAGTTGTTGCAAGTCCATTATTACATAGGATGATTTGAAATTGCTTGGGTTTTCTGCATGAAAATTATTTAGATATTTTGCTTGTTTAGGGTTTTGGGGTTTTTTTTTTCAGCACAAAAATAAAAGCTGCCCCAAAGTTAACTAAAGGAGCACAAAAATGGTTGTATTATTCTCTGCTTACCTCACTTTCCCTACACCTACATCAGTGTCTCACGAGCTACTCTTTCCTAGCTTGCCTGCAGTAGTTGTACAGGATTTAAGTTGGTTTTAGTCAGACTGCAGGGCAGGAAATGAAGGAAATTTCTGACCTTTTTTTGTTCCAGATGGCTTTTTTCTTCCTTTAGATGCACAACTCCTATGTAGCCCCATCTATCTAGACATCGAGGGGTGTTGGGCTCAGTTCCGTGTTGCCAGTGGCCCCTCTTGTGTGTTTCAGCCTCCATCACCACTCTTGAGATAACGTTCTGGTGATTTGTCCATAATCAGATGGTTTGTAGGTAAAGTAGTCACAGAATGGCCCATCTTTCAGTTTTTCTAGACAATGCTAGCATTGCCTTCTGAAATGACAATTGTTTAACAACCTGGAAAGGGAAGACAGCAACAGAAGAGTGGTGGTGTGTTGTTTTGGTTGTTTTTTTTTCTGTTGACATATTAATTCATTCATTTCTGAAATAATAGAGTGACTTTAGAGTAGCTAAATCTTACTTGTGCCAGGGACTTGCATGAATTTTTAGGAGAGCAGTAGGATTTGATTCCCTGAACTGCCGCCTCGTCGCGTGTAGCAGCAGCCTACCATTAGTACATTTTTTTTCCTCCTGTGGTGATAATCCAGCCGTACAGAAGGCAAGTGTGTGGCAAGTGGCTCTTGTGATTATTTATAAAAAACAGGGCAGGGGGAGAAAGAAGTGATATGTCCAAAATGAAACTGAGATGCTGTTCCCCGAGCCCTTTCCCCTGGGAAGGAGAGGGCCTTACACCACCTTCACCTGCTGCTTGGGGGCTTGCTTGTTTCTTTCCACCGGGTGTCAGAGAGCCCTTGGGGGAACTGAGAGGAGTTTCAGTCCTCTACAGCAGTGTTGCTTTGGGTGCAATGGTTTGAACTCAATATGTGATTGATTTGTTGTTGTTGTTTGCCCAGCATTACTTCCTATCTAATACAGCCTTTTAAGGGGACACCATGTAACAAGGGGAAACAGATCTGGTTACTGAACAGATTAATTCTTCCATTAGATCAGGAGAAAAAAAGAAAAGGACAACTTTGTAAATTCACTAAAATATTAGCTTTCCAAAAGAAATTGAAACTGAAGCAGTGAGTTTCTCCTAGCATACTTGTTGCTGTTTTGGGGGTGGCAATAGCTGGGGTACTACAGACAGGTTTCCTGCTCTATCCATGACTCCTTATTTCAGTTAACTGTTTTCTATCCCAGGGCAGAGGGAGAACAAAGAAAGGAAAATGGATCTGTAGCTATTTTGTTGTTTTCATTTTGGGGTGTTGTTTTCTTGGTTGGTTGGTTTTGGTTTTTGTTTTGTGTGTGTTTGGGTTTGTGGTTTTGTTTTGTTTTTTTTCCTTCCCTTTATGAAGTCTCTCAGCTGCTTAGATCCACTTTCAGTTATGATAATGTTAAGGCAAGAAGTGAATCATACTTTAGGAAATCGGTCATAATTTTGTTTATTCTAAGTTTACATGTCCAGGAATATCTTTTAATTAAAAAAAAAAAGGCAAAAAGCTTTGCCAGTAAGCTGCTGATGGCTCAAGAGTGAATTTGTCCCATTCCTGTTGTGCAGAGAAACAAATCTTCCTTAACAGAAAATATCAAGCTCTTTGTGCCCTGAGGAGGATAAATATTCATTGACCGTGTTTCTTTTCCTGGTGGTTAAGGATTGAAAGGGTTAACCTGGGAAGAAAAGAAACTGGTGCTTGAGATTACCCTTTTGTTTTGGAAATGTTTGAGGGAGTAGATAGGGCTGTGGCTTCAGAAGGGGGAGAGGCCTTGGAATAAAGTAGGTTTTTGAGCTGTGTAAGCCTTTAAGTGTTGTCAGCAGGTGTTACTAGCAGTGGCTGAGGCTTTGCAAGATGAGTCTGCACATTTCAGATGAAAATCCTATGCCTCTTTCTGATTCTCTGCATTAAATACAAAAATGTCAATTAATTTGTATTTCCTCATTCAAAGATAATGTTAAACAAGGCTGCAGTAAGTTTGCCTTGTTCTCTTTGCTTTAATTCTGTTCTTGATTGCAGGAAGACTCACTCTAGGTTGGCCTGGAAATAGCTTACTTTGAGTAGGTAAAGCTGTTCATAAATTCATTTTTCCCTTCCATTGTCCTTACAGTGGAGTCCTGTGGAGTTAAAGCCATTTATCTTGTTAAAGAGAGTTGATTTTAACAGCTAAGCTGTGCTGTGTTTTGTTTTCCTTAACCCTCGGTAACATCTGTCAGGATATTTCTGTCATTAAAATCTACAGTGTTGGCAATCTCAAACATAAGTTGTGTCACCTGAAGCTCTGCTCTGAAAGGACTGGCACATTTCTTTAAAGTATGATAAACTCTGTTTCAGAGAAAGTGCTGTTGGGGATGGCAGCAGGGAATGTAAAGGATAAGGGAGAAAACCATACTGGTCTGTGGGGTCCAAGTGCTGTGTTTTACAGCAGCAGAGTGAGAGGGAGTATATTGATAAATACAGCTTTAAGGGCTAAAAATAATGTTTGCTATCAATCACTGTTTCCCTTAAAGCTTAGGAAAAATAGTCTTTAGGAGAATATTGGCTATTGACTTATTATTGTTGAACCCTTTGTAGCAAAGGAACTCCCAGGTAGAAAGTTGAGAAAGAACACGAAATACCTGTGGTATTTCAAGGGTGAAAGGACACAGCAGGGAGGGTGTTTGGCTCTGATTTGGACTTTGAGCCTGGTTCTGAATACATGCAACTGAAACTTAAGTATTCCTAGGTACCAGTAGTGTATGATTTTTTGTTGTGTGTCGTTGTTCCCTGTCCCCCTCCCCCGAGGAGAAAGGAAAGTGAGGTTTACAGTGTCTCAGTATGGGTTGAGAGGTGTGATTTGTTCTGGGCTGAAGCTGATACTTACTCTTGCTGTCAGCCCTGTTGTGAGGAGCTGTGAAGCCATTTGGGTTGGAGGTTGGAAGCTGGCGGTGTGAGACTGGAAGGTGCAATGTACTCCTCTGTGCCACTCCACGCAGAATGAGTGGGTTCAGGCTGCCAGGACAGGCTGTCTACACCAAGGAGGAAAGGCTGGATCAGATAAACCCAGTGGCTTGGTTTAAACCACTGTCAGTGTGGTTATTGTAGAGTGAAGCTACCTGTACGTACAGCTGAAGTACATCCCGAGTTATGAATCGTTCAGATGGAGAACAGTTTTGTTTTAATGGGTAAATATGCTAAGGCAGCAGTATTGGGGATACTAAACATTTAGATGATTCCTGATTCTGTTATCGTGCTAATTGAAGAAGTAGTCCTGTCTAAGCTGTATTTGTTTGAAATGTTTTGGTCATACTAGTGTGAAAGGTTCTGATGTGCTTTTTAAAGGAGTTAGTGGGTAATCACTCTTGCACGTGTACTCCCTTTTTATTCCCATGGCAGCACGTTCTGTTTGCCATCATCACTGCTTCCTCTTAATATTCTGTTATTTTCAACGAGATCTTTTAATCTCTCCTACTTCAACATGAAGCACGAGTGTGTGTCTTTCAAACTATAAGAAAAAGTGAAAAATAAACAAAAAGCTGCTTTGGTCCACCAGTTACTAAAACTATATTTTAGAAAAAGCTTCTTCAGATTTAATAAAGCCATTCAATCAGATCAACTTTCATATATAAGCTTCAGAGTTTGTTTAAACAGAATTGTTTCAAGAGTTAAAACTGAGATTTTCTTTAAGTTCACACTCAGCAGAAGGATTTATTCCCCCTCCATTATAATAATGACGTAGCTTATCTATCTCGTGAAGCTCTGCAGTAATACTGTTCAGACTTTTCTGTTTGAAAGCTGTGTTATGCTTGAAGGCTTTTTATAGTAAAGTGAGTACTAACACCTATTGTCAGATTTTCCTCGGGAACTCTGCGTACGCTTTCTAGCAGCGTTACAGAACCTGTGGAGCCGCCTTACTCATCGGTGCTGTTTAATGGGCTGTGGAGCCAAAAGATCTTGTGAGTTTTGGTTGCTGTGTGTCCTTCTTGGCTACTTGTTCTGAAAGTTAAACCTTATTCCTTACTCAGGCTGCTGTGAACTAGAGTGGCTTCTCTACAAGTGATTTAATCCCCTCTTAGAAATGTGTCTGGGTTGGTTTATTTTGGTTGTGTGGTGGGGAGCTGTAAATTGGTCAGCTTCAGTTGGCTGGCTGAGTAAGGAATGTCATGTCAAATGATCCTACGGTTAGGAGGAACGGTTGGCTTGCCAACAGTGGAGCGTCCTTCTTGGTGGCTACTGAGAAACCTGAGAACTGGCCCAGGTGAAATACTGTGAGGTTGAGTGAGAAGTGCACAACTCCTGTACCCGGGGCAGGATAACAGCACCGTGAGTCGATGCAGGCGGGGAAGTGCCTGGCTGGGGAGCGGCGCCGATGGAAGGGACCGAGCAGGTGATGGGCCAGCAGCGTGTGCAGGCCAGGTGACTAAGGCACCCTGTAGCCTGGGCTGTGTTGGGAGGAATGTGGCTACCAGATGGGGAGGTTATGATGCTCCTCCATTTCTCAGTGGTGAAGCTGCTCTTAGAATGCTCTTTGCTGTTAATCCTGTTAATCCTAAACCTTGACATCTGCTTTCCCAAATTTCTCAAAGATGCTGAGAAATCTGTCAGTGGGCTGCCCTCTGCCTCAAAGCTTAGACCGTAGCTACTCTGAGGAGAGGATGAGGGAAACACTCTGTTACTTCTGCCAAAAGAGGATTAGTAGGTTGCTGAAAGAGGTGGGTTAGAGGGGCTGTGGAAACTGGAGGTTTTCAGGACTTGAAAAAGTAAAGGCTGACCTGTCTAGTGCTGGAGATAATTATCTTCAAGTGGGAGCTGGACAGGTAACCTCCACACGTCCTTCCTGACAGTGTTTCTGTGGGACTCCTGAGTACTGTGTTGTTAACTGTTAGGAGACAGCTCTGGGGACATCAGCTGAAAGCAACAGAGTAATGAAACAAATTTTATTTTAGTCGAATTACCTACTCAGTGCTGTGAAGCTCTCCAAGACACATTTTAATGGCAGAGTGACAGATTTACTCAGTATGTAGTAACTCAAGCAGATCACACCAGATATTTGATTGCATGCTTGTCTTAATTCTAATAGTGTTCACTTGGGAGCCTGATAGTTTGATTTAATGTTGCTTCATCTGCTACAGGAGAGTCCCAAAGCTGCTTTTCCAGTCACTGATTTGTTATATTCTAATTTTGCAGAAATTGCATTATTTGAGTTTCTGTAAGATCTTAATATTTAAGAGGGTGTAATTTATTCAGTATCATTTACATATCCTTAAAATTTTTGCCTTCATTCACTACTGTGTTGGCTTTTTTAAATAATATTTTGAAGAATTAACAAGGAAAAAATCTTGTTTCTTGAGAGAATTTACTGAGTGTGCAGCACAGAGTCCCTGTGTGTGAGGCCACCATGTCTGTCAGACTCCATTGCAACCAAGGTACAAAATGCTGGCTGCTTCTGGTTGTGGTGTGACCCCTGGCCTCTTGTGGAGCAGGATAGTCACTGGTGGTAAATGTGTGGATGGATACTGCAGAAAACCGGAGGAGGAGACAGTGTAGCAATGTCTCCTGTGTTCAGAATAAGTCCTCTTTCAGTATTCAGGTGTGTGAGAATGGCTAGAGCATAACCTGCAGCCCCTGGAATAGGCAGGGTAAGGCTGTGTAGATCTCTGACAGAGCTGAGCTTCAATTTCAGGCTGATACTCTGCTGTGGCATCTTTCCTCTCTTCAAATTTCTGGAAGCTGGAGGCTAGAACGCTGCAGTGGTGGAGAACAAAACTTTCAGGCTCTTCATTCCAGTAGAGACCAGTAGTTAATCTGCCAGGAGACCACAGTTTGCTTGGTCTACGTTTGACTTGGATGGAGAACTCATGACTTAACTCACACAAGTGAGTGGCTGCGGTGATTTCGGATCTCATCCCAGTGAAACCTGCCACTCTTCCTTCTTTCTACTGGGCACATGGAACACAGCGTGTGCCAGCGTAGCCCTTCGGAGCCTTAGCACAAAACCATTTTAGTAATGGTTTCAATGAGCAGACTGCAGCTGCACTGGTTGGCTTTGCCAGAGTTCAGCATGGGTGTTCATGAAAAACCTTTGAGAGAAAAGCCACAGGTTAGTGCAAACTTGGAGCAGTAGATGACTTTCACTGACTTAAAATCTGTTTGTAGTCCTGCCTGACATTCACTGGAGCTCTAAGAGTCCTGTCAGTTGGGAGCCCCATGGTACACTGAGTGATGGAGGACACATCTTCCCCTGTCACTAACCTAAAGCAAGCATCCTGCTGTCCTCTAAAGTGCAGTAAAACCTCAACTCTTTTAGCTGGGTCTCCTGTAGAACACCTGGAAAACAGTAGGAGAAAAGGATGACTGTCTTTGTATGCACTTCTATATACTGATACCTAAATAAACTCTTAAATTTTCCTCCTGCAGGAACATCATTTGCAACGGGCTATCTCAGCACAACAAGTTTTTAGAGAAAAGAAAGAGAGCATGGTTATCCCAGTTCCTGAAGCGGAGAGCAATGTCAACTATTACAATCGGCTGTATAAAGGAGAGTTTAAGCAACCAAAGCAGTTCATACACATTCAACGTAAGTCAACCAATGTTGGTTTTGTTGTTCTGCCACCTTATTTAAATTGAGTGATCCTCAGACAATCGGGAGGACAAAGTTGCTGCAATATTCAGAAAGAGAGGACTCAAAAATCCAAGGAGGATCTTGAAGGTTCAGTTTGACCTGTGCTAACCGTTGAGTTCAAGCTGTTTGCTGAAGCATGGCTCTATCATTCTGGGTTATGGCTAGCAGTTATTTTTCTTGGTGTTTTGCTAAAACTGCAGAGAGTTCCCTTTCTGTAGGGAGCTCTCATTTTATAGATCAAGTATTTTTTGTACAAGTTTATCTTCCTATGTCTTAAAAGATCCAATTAATTAACCTGAAGTTGTAGTTAATTATAGTGTTCCCTGGATTCATTTTAACACCTTTTTGGTTGATGTTCTGTTGACAAGTGACACACATTGATTGTTCATTTTTTTCTTTAGCACACAAATCACGTCTTCCTTTGCAGCATGTTTTTCTAGGGGGTTATTTTGTGATCTGGACTTCTCCCAGGAGTTCTCTTTGTAGCTGAACTTTAGATTCGGTTATCGCGGTGGCTTGTCGGTCCTCGTGGTAAAGCACCAATGGAGGAGCCCCTTTTCTCATCCCTGGTTTATGGCTTTGTTTCTTGACTGTTAGACTGTTGAGGAGGGTGTGCTAAAGCACCTTGGAGAGGAATGTGGGCCTTGGTTGGTAGTTCTGGGGTTTGTGCACACAGCAGGGATCTTCCTGAGCTTCATCTTGCCAGGCGGAGCAGATTGATAATCTGTTCCTCACAGACTTCTGGTTTGTTTTGGTTGGTTGGTTTGTTTTGTTCCAGCTACCTCAGTAAGAGATATTTGAGCAGTGAAGTATTTTCTGTTTGTGTGATTCTGCTTATAGCCACAGCTGAAATTGAAGTTAGGCCCAGATTCTTAAACCCAAACCCAGCTGTGTGTTGGAAGATCCCACATTGTTTCTTTCCAACATGGTGAACTTTCCCATTTTTTCCATGCATTTACCAAGTGAGAGATTTTTGGAAATAACAGGCTCAAGAAACAATCCTGCCAGCGAGGCAGGTTGAATTAACTGAAATGAAGCTGCTGTAGGAGGAATATATTTTATTCTATTCTTTGTTGAACGTTGCCAGAAACGCTGTAAATATTGTTAATAAATATGTCTAAAAGTGTTAAATATATTATGCCAAAATGTTCTTTGTCTTGTTGAGACTCACAGTCTTTCTGGACAGAATTACAGAAAGTATTGAAGCCGAGGATAAACATCAGATACTGCTCCAAGATAATTTTTCCCACATATTCTGGTTGGAGTAGGTGTGATACAAGGCAGCTTTATGCTACATAAACTACTTGGAAATTCTGTTGCTCTTTGTGCTTTTAGCATTAAAACAATACTGACTTTGGCCAGGGAAGTTATGTAAACTGATAGATGCCGAGAGGCTACACACTGTAATCCATGCTTACTGGTGGTTATTTCTAGCAAATTATGTTTTGTTGTTCCTCTAGTAGCCAAGGTTTTTAGTACTTTTAACTTTATCAGTATAATTCTTTTATTTAGACCAGTGATTCCAGAGAGAGAGAAGTTGATTTCTTTGTAAGGCATGGAATTGATGTGGAAGCATGGTTCTGAGTATTGCAGACCCACGTAGCACCAACTCGGGTGACCTGGAACTGAATATAAAGCAAAAGCCTTCAACTGCTCTAATTATTCCAGTATGCTTAATAATTTCCCAGGAATGTTTGCAGCTTCAGGTACATGGAGAAGCATTGTCAGTTATTAATGTGCAGAAGAAAGAATAAGTTAATACAGTTGTACCTACGCTAGAATTATAGTGAAGTAAATGTGAGGAAATTAGTGTCCCTAACAGGAACAATAAGAATGGAGTAAAAAAAATATAAAATTATTACTGTATATATATATTTTACCTATGTGTGTGTCTATAAAGAGTAATGATACCAAACTAATGCTTATGGTAGGTAACACATTCAGATTGTTCAAATGTAGGTCAGATATTCTTCATAAGCCACTCTTTGAATTAAAAAACTGAAGTGTGTGCATTTCACACAGCTGCAAATTGATGGTTTTTATTCCTCGTGGGTTCCATGTTTTTAGAGGATGCTGCAGCAGGATCTGCCCAGGCTGGGTATGTAAAAGGGGTATTTGCATGATACCCTCCCTCATGAGGTATTTTAGTGTGGGTGGGGAGTGCTGGAGGTTCTATTCCAATCAGGATCTTGCCATGGAGGTGATGTTTTTCTGCTTCGTTACTACTTTGGCTATAATTACCCAGATGTGGTTGTTCTTTGGCTCCTGGTTCAGAGCAGATACTCAGAGGTATCTGCTGTCATCAGATGCCTGCTCCTTTCTTACTGCCAGTGCCTTTCTGATGGCTTCTGTGCTCACGGGAGAGCCAGCTCTGGGAAGGGAACTTGCAGAAAGCTTATTTTTCCATTTTTTGGTTAGGTGAACCTCCATATTTATCGTTTTTCTGTCTTGCTCATCACATGATTGCTGGTGTTGGCCCAGGAAGGTGGCCTGCTGGGAGGGAAGCTGGTGGAGCCACTTGTTTTGGTGGTAACTCACGCCAGTGTCAGCTTAAAATAACTGTGGAACCACAGCCTTAATTTAGTTAGCTAAATGAAATTAGTTAATTTAGTTAAGTTAAACTCAATTTAATCTAACTTAACTTAAAAACAAATTGCATTTTTGTAAGCTAGTATAAACTTAGCTCCTAGGGGAGCTCAAGTAAACAAAAGCAAATCCTTCTGACAGGTACTGCTGTCGGAAGCACTTGTAGTCACAGAGGATGGAAACGTGGATGCTGGTTTTGCAACAGCAATTATCAAGCCAGAGAGTTCTGAGCACTCCTATGAGCTAAGCTCTGCCAGTCATCACCAGGGCCCTGTCCAGCAGTGCACTGTAGAAACATGCAGTGGGGAGAAATGCCCAAGCTTTGGGAGTAGAAGAACTAGATTCATCAGTTACAGGAATTTCCTGGAGGAAGGGATCTAGATAATCCATTTTTAACTCCCTGAACTAGCAGACTGGCTCTTCTTAAAACACCAGCTAGTAGCAGGTTATCTGAAACACAGTTCTTACTGGGGCCCAGTCTCCTCCTTCGCTAATTTGGGCAGGCATGAGTGAGCAGTTGCCTCTGTTGCTACGGCAGAGGCAGAAGCAGAGGGTGGTGATGGATGGTTCCGTCACTCAGCACATAAACCACCTGGGTCTTGTGATGGTTGTTGAAGCCAGCAGGCTGCCCTACTAGAGGCCAGCTCCAGGCTGAAAAATGACTACTTCTAGAACCAGGACAGTTCACTCAGTGCTTGTGAAAAGAAGAAAACTGGCGACTAAGGATGTCACTGAAAGTATGTGTCAAGGAGCAGTGATGGATGTACTCCAGGGAAGGGGGGGACACTTCCATGAGTGTCCCAGAGCTGTGATGAGCCAGCCTGGGGTTGATAACTCCCTCTTCATGCAATAGTGAATGGAAGAGGGGTAGACTTGCATTTCCCCACTTCCACCTAACTCTCTGGAAGTGAACTGTATTGATAACTTGGCAAATAGTGCAAGAAACAAAAGAGAAGAATGTTGCTAGAAGGCATGAAGAACAGGACATGTGACAGGGCCTACTACTGTTCTTGTTTTGTGGAAGAAAATGAGACTGGTTTAATTCAGTATAGCTTGTTCCTGGCAGGTTGGATACTTTTTATCTTGGCATCTTGATTATTTGTCGAAATATTTTTGTAGGGTTGAAATTCAGGGTTTAGTTTTGGTCTTTGGGTTTTTTTAATGAGACAGTTTTTTTGTTTTGTTTTTTTTTTTTCCCATTTTTCCACACTTCATTATTCATTCATGAAGTCTCAATGCTAAGAGAGATGATGTTCTATCAGCGAATGTAGTATGAAGGTAGGTGGACTTGACAGGTTACTTAGCCAGTGGTTCACAGGGGCAGGTGAATCAATATAAGCCTGAAAGGGAGATTCCACTTCTCTTCCCTGTTCCACTTCTGGTTGCATACACCCCGGTGTGTCTTGAACCAGTTCAAGATACTAACTGGATACCCCTGCAGACTGGTTCAGCTCGCTAAGAGTGAGCAGTGGGCAGGGAGGGACTCCCTCACTTTCAGCTGAGGTGCACCATAGGGTCACTTCAGATGCTGATGATGCAGGAAGCTGCTTTCTCTACCTGGATGGAGATCTGGCCTTCTCATCACGAATGCTCCTAAAGCATTCCCAAGGATGGTTGGTCTCTTAATTTCATTCCTCACTGTGGTGAGGGTGGTGGACACTGGAATAGATTGCCCAAAGAAGTTGTGGATGCTTCATTCTTGGCGGTGTTCAAGAACAGCTTGGATGAGGCTTTGAGCAACCTGGTCTAGTGGGAGGTGTCCCTGCCCATGGCAGGGGGGTGGAGCTAGATGGTCTTTAAGGTCCCTTCCAACTGAAACAACTCTGTGATTATGAGCTGCTTGTCAGTGGAATGGTTGGGCTTTTTCTTCTTGCAAGTCTTAGTGTCTCCTGTTATTTGCATCTCACCTGAGGCAGTCTGATAGGGTTCAGGAAGGTGCACAGTTCGGGTACTTATTCAGTGACTCTTCACCTCTTTGTGGAGATGAAGGCAAGTGTACTGGCACTGCTTACAACTTATGGGTGAACAGCATCAGATCTTCTTTGGCCTGCTCACCGATACAAAAATCGACTTGAAGCATTCTGTTCATCAGAGATTACTGAATTATCTACTGGCAGGTAGTATGTTGACTTTTTTGGTGTCTGAGGGTAAACAAGCAGTGCCTTTTCCGGGCTTGAATGGATTTGTGTTCAGTCTTACATCATCTGTGAGAACATAGTCTAACACCTGTGTTTTGGGATAGGGAAACCTGCTTTGTTTCTAGGAAAGCTCTTCTAAAACGATGGGAATATCTGGTCTAGCAAACTTGGGCCACCTCCCTTGAGCTGAGTTGTTTGCATGTGATTTTACAGCATACTCTAGGACTGTAGTGGTGGTGTTGTGTGGCTCTGGGGATGGTTTGGAGGCAGTTTCCTTTCTGGTGAAGCAGTGGTTTATAGTTGGAGATCGTGGAGTTAGAGACTGTGGTGGAGGGGCAGTGCAATATCGGGCATCATTCCCCAGAAGAAGTATGAGCTGCCAAGCTTAGACTTGCCTGGGAGAGCTCTGCAGAGTTCTGTAACTCTGGTGGATAACAAGTGGAGTCAGACAGTCAGTCCACGTCTGAGCAGTGGTCAGTGCTGTGTGAGAGGGAAGCTTTGTCCGGTGTTGGAAGGTGGAGTGAAGGAGTGCGAGGGTTACAGCTCGGGCGAGTCATTTCACCCCATTTCAGCTACGGCTGATGTGATGCACTGTCAGTGGCAACACTGCCCTCCCAGGTGGCTCTGCTGGGACCACTTGGGAGAAGTTGGAGCTCTCATGAGCAGCAGATGGTGTGCAGCAGACTGGCCTCTCGGAGTCCAGCACGGGTACTCAGCTAGTCACTGGCTGTTCAGCTCTTTCAACAGGATCTGCAGGCAGTCACCCTGGGTACTGTAACAGTCTCTCTTCTCTCAAGTGCATAGCCCTCCTGGTGATGTCTTTAGTGCAGTTTCAGGGAACTAGGAATTAAAAAATAAATATGGGCTTGTTTTAAATCTCAGAACTTTGGATTCTTTACAGCCTGCTGCTGGAGGACCAGGATCCAGTGTTGTAAGCTGTCGTTTAACTTGATACACAGTTAATTGCTAGAGAGAGAGCTGTGGGTCACGTGCCCAATGGCAGTGTCTGAAATAAAGTTGCCTTGCAACTTGTATTATTGAATTCATATTATTAATAATTCCATTTAATGCTTCCATACACCCTGTTATTATTAATTTCTTAGCTCACTAGTTTAGAGTGTGTTTACACTGTGTGTGTTAGGCCAGAGGAACCTTCCGACCAAGCAGTGTTGTCAGTGTGGTCGAGCACAGGCTCTTCTGGGAGAGAAAATACTATAATTTGCTTTAAAAATGTTTTTAATATTTTTATCTTGCTCCTGTTTTTTCCTAATCTTCCAAATGTTTGTTTTAAGGTCCTTTCAAAGCACTGTGGGAAGGTCAGCAGATATTTTCTTTTAAGTTAGTGCTCAAATATAGCCATGAGTTAAGAACCTAAAGATATTTGTCTAAAAAGAAGAGAATGTATTTCAACAAACCTCCTCTGCTCTAAATGCAGTAACTTGTTGATTATTTGCAGGGATGTAGTTGGTGTTTCAGGATCTTCAAGGTTTTTATTAGGTACAATTAACATTTCATATGAAGAATTCCTGCTGTTGGATGAAATTGGCTCATACTTGTTTTGTAAAGATATATTGGACTTTTTGTGCCTCTACGGGGCTTTTTTAAACTAAAGCTTTTTATTTGTCTCCTTCAAGCCACTTAAAATGAAAAATCTTTGATTCCACTCGTATTGGAAGTCAGAGGCAAGCAACTTCTAACTACTGCCTTCAGCTCCTGCATGGTAGAACTTTTAACATAAAGAAAAAAGTGTTACAGCAAAGGAGTTGTGATGTGAAATTTTACCCATCGCTTCGGATTTCCGATTGTCATGCTTCTGTGTTTCTGTACCATGTTATTTACCAAACATCTCCTTTTTTTGTGTCCTGTACGTTTTTGTTTCAGCCTTTAATCTGGACAATGAACAGCCAGATTACGATATGGACTCTGAGGATGAAACTCTACTGAACAGACTCAATCGGAAGATGGAAATCAAGCCGCTGCAGTTTGAAATAATGGTTGACAGGCTCGAAAAAGCCAGTTCTAGCCAGGTATTGTGCTGTGTTGAGAAGTCACTGAGCTCCTTGGAGGTTTCTGGTGGGGTGGTTCTGGGTGGCTTCTGGTTTTTTTTCTTCCATACTTACAGTAAGTGTGTTTGTGTGAGTCTGCAGTTACACAGAAATCACCTTGCTGTCTCTTACTGTCAATACTGGTACCTTAGAATTGACAGGGGGGAGAGAGCTTTTGGGGGCTGGATAAGGGGGAGTTGTTTTTCAGTTTTAGTTCTTGATCACAGTGTGTTAGAGACGACAACTTACATCATCTTGTTTTACCTCTCTTGGTATGGAAGAAGCTTTTGGTGATGGGTAGCTGCACAGGTTTGGCTACTAGCATGTATGAGAATCTGGATTCTTTGTTTCACTTGGGTACTAGTAGACATTGACTTCATTTGAAGGTTAGAAACTTAGAAATATAGACAGTGAAATAAAGCATTTGTTAGCGTTGGGCCCTTGTAGGAGAAGCGGGACAGATGGAAGAAAGTTATACTCCAGGTCAGGCTGGGAGGCTGGTTTCCTTGCTTTAAAAGGAAGCACGTGTTTTATCTAGTCACTTTTATCAGAAGGGTACCAGTGTCTCAGTGAGGTAGTGCAGGAGGCCAGTGTCTGGAGAAGGGTCTGAAATTACTCCGAAATTACGTAGCGTTATTTCTCAGTGGGGTGGATGTTTTGTAAGAGTGAAGAATCCTTTGCAGGGTCCGTAGGTCTGACTCAGTCACTTTAACCTGATTTAGATCAGTGCTTGGTTAAGATCCCAAAATGTTATCTTCTCTACATCTCAGAGCAACTTGAACAGGGATTAGGTAAAGATTCCACACGATATTAACAAGATGGGATGTGACAAAAAAACCCTCCAGAGTACTTTGGGTGATACTGGCATGTGGTCAAGATCTCTGAGAGCTTGGATGCAGATACCCCTGTTCTTGCTCAGTTAGAGTGGTTCTGGTTAGCACTTCTCAGGATTAATTTGCATCCTGCTTGTGCTGGCTTCATCTGTCATTGCTGGAGTAATGATATTAAATTTAAAAACTGAAAGATGTTTTCCTGAAATATGATAAGAATATGGATTTTTCTCTGTGGGCAGGTGCCCCTTTCTCTTTCCCTTAAATGTAAATAACACTGAAGCATTACAGAGGCCAAGAGTATTTGGAACCAGAAGGAAGGTTTAAGGAAGTCCATGGCAGAGATGATCTTATGTGTACACGAAGCATTGTAATTGATTCTTATAACTTAGGCTCCCTCTTGAAGGTGAGGTGTGTAAGGAGAAACCCCTCTGTGTAGGTGAAATATCTGTGGGACTTCCCCTGTCCCCTGTTTTCTGCCTGACTTCAGGGATTGCCATGTGTGTGTTCAAGCTGTTTATCCGGCTTTTGGGCTATGGAGAACTTTGAGCTGATGTTGAGTAGCTCTGTGCTGAGCTCTGTTAGGAATGGTAAGATAAAAGCTGCTCTTGCAGGTTATTGGAGCCTGGGGAAGAAAGGAGTTTGGCTGCCTGGCAGATGCCTTCCTCATATGGGGTTATAATGCTCTGAGGGCTACTACACAATTCACTTAGAGTTTACATGTAATATAAATATAAAGGGATGCTGGTGGGAATGCCTTGCTCAACAAGGAGAGGACTCCAGACACTCCTCTGGAGCATCCTAATAACTTGAATTAAGGAGGAATATAGGGACTGTGTGTTCATGTTACTGGTGGCACTTGCAAAAACAAGCAAGTAGGGTCAAAATTTAACCTTTCTGAGTAGATGGATCTATTTACTAAGAAATATGTTAATGCAAAAAAGGGAGCAAAAGGACAAGGGAGAAGGAAATTCTTTTTAAGCAGTATTCACAGTGATGGAATGATGTTTGTGTATTAGCTACACACAGTCTTATCAGTGTTTACATATAGATGGGCTGTGCTGGTGAGTATGTGTTTGATTACCCAGCTAATGTCCATTGCAGGTAGAACAGATGCAATATTATTATTGTTTTAATGCTGCACGAGGTCATAAGCACAGAGGAATTAGTGACCTCTTTTTTCTTTTTTTTTTTTTCCCTTTTGAAAACCATTCAGTGTTGTTCTAATTCTGCTGTTGATTGCAAGGGGTTTGTTTATTCTGGCTGGAATTAACACGTAGAGTAGCTGTGGTTACACAGGCTATCCTTATGTTTCTGAAATGTGTTGTTCCTTTTTCTGCTCACCCTAACACAAGGATAAGATTTAACATAGCCTGACATGTTGCAAAAGGGCAAATTTAAGTTAAGTTGGTATTTTTCAAATTATGGGGTAGTTGAAATGCTGTCCAACTTCTGCTTAAATAATACTGGAGGCACTTTTTATTTAATGAAGGAGTTTAAGATGATATGAGGATGTTAAATTAATGTAGCAGTCAGCCATGGGGTTCATTTTTCTTTTGAGTTTGATTTCAATATAAAAAGGAAAGAAAAGTTCTTAATTACTTGTGATTACTTCAGATAACTGAAGTCTTTGTGTCTCTGGGCTTTAGTAAATAGGGGTGGTCATTATCCTTTTCTATCCTGAAGTAAACATTCTTGGGGAAAAAGGAAACTAGTTTACTTTAGAATATATATTCTGTTATAATTTAGGGGAGACAGATTAAACTGCAAAGAATCATCTGTTAACAGTGGCTAACAAAGAAGAAACTGAATTGTTTTCAGTCAGACTGAAATGATTCCCAAATCATGATCTTCAGGCTGTAGTAAGTTATTTACATCTCGTGCTTGTAACTGTTTCAGAGGCTCTTTTCAGATTGCATGAAAAATTGATGACATTCTAGACAAGTGAATGAAAGATTCTGAGAGCTGATGCTGCTGGGCCAGCAAAGTTAGGAACTGTGCATTTAACTTAGGAAGATCCTTAAGTACTTCGAATGAGATCAGTTTTTTTCTCTCCCCTTACTCTCTTGTGCTAGAAATGAATCGAGTTGGTTTAGAATGAGTCCAAGAGATGTGAATGTGTGGTGACTGTCTCCCTGCACTGCCAACTTCTCCATTTCCCAATCTCAACTGCACCTTTTTGTGTGTTCTTTTTCAGCTTGTAACACTTCAGGAAGCTAAATTGCTGCTAAATGAGGATGACTACCTTATTAAGGCCGTGTATGACTACTGGGTGAGAAAGCGTAAGAATTGCAGAGGGCCATCTCTGATCCCCCAAATCAAACAAGAGAAGAGGGATGGCTCCACCAACAACGACCCTTACGTTGCCTTCCGGAGGAGAACTGAGAAGATGCAGACAAGAAAGGTAACTTGGCAAACTTGATCATTGTCACTTTAAATTCTCTGGTGATAAGAATCGTTTTGATTCCTATCCAGCATCTTGCAGGGTCTGTCCTACGGTAGCCACAGTTACTGATCTGATTGTCTCTGTTAGGAGTTGCAATATTGGCTCACCCAGCTCAATTCTAAGCCTGCTGAATGATGTTGTCACCACGTAATCAATCTATCAGTTCTCTATAGACAACTTACAGGCTGTCCATTGGTGCGAAAGTTGAAACCCAAAGGGAGATTTATAGGTGTTGGCACATAAACAAGCAGCTGTAGGACTTGCTAGGTTACAAACTGCCCTTTCTGTGAAAAAGGGGAAAACCATCTTCCATTTGCCATGGACTAAAGCGTTCAGTTTTTGTAGCATGAATTGATTTGAATCTGTAATTACACAGTGTTTTACATCAGCTTTGTACACGTGTGCACACAACCTTATTGTGTGTGCAGTCAAGGTGGGAAAAGTGCTTCAGGAGCTGAGTCTCGAATCCCTTGTTCTGACAGACTTCACTGGGCTGATAGAGAATCTGAGCAGACAAAGCACGGGGGGAAATGGCTGAGAAGGTCTTACCAGCTTACTTAAAAGTTGGGGTTTGTTTGCCTTTTGTGGCTTTGTTTTCCTAAAGCATAACCCAGCTGGTAAAGCTGCTTCTGAGTGTACTTGTGTGATTCTCACTTGCAGCAGCATTATGCAGCTTTTTTTGCTGCTGATGCCTTCCATGTTTTGGTTTTGAGTTAACATTCCTTTGATCTTTCAACAGAACCGAAAGAACGATGAAGCATCTTATGAGAAAATGTTGAAATTAAGAAGAGAGTTCAGCAGAGCCATAACAATTTTGGAGATGATTAAGAGAAGAGAGAAAACAAAACGCGAGCTATTGCATTTGACATTAGAAGTTGTTGAGAAAAGGTAAAATCACAAAGTATACCTGGAAAGAGTAATATTACAACACCAAGGTTTTAATTTTCCTCACATAGGTTTGAAAACACCTCTTGTAATTTGTTGCTCTGCGGATGCCGCGCTCGTGCGTGGCCGAAGATGTGTTAGCACCATAAAATTCACAAGCCAGAATAGGAGAGTTTCATGCAGACCATTGGCCTGGTTTGTGTCTTTCCAGCATTTCCCAGTAGAAATGCAGTATGATGTTTTCACTCGTGTTTTTTAAGGTACCATTTGGGTGACTATGGAGGTGAAATCCTCAATGAAGTGAAGCTTAATAGACCTGAAAAAGAGATGAGCACAACTCCATCCACTCTTCACAATGGAAATCATCACAAAGTTCAAGAATGTAAAGTTAAGGTAAGCTGTAAGCTGCCAGGCTCTCCTATCTGTTTCCTCATCCTTCTGGATATACCCAGCAGATGTTTGCGTTGGGAAATTGAGTAGGAGGCTGCCACACTTACACGCTTGGTAGTCTTGTTTCCCTTCTCAGTCCTGTCTCACTCCCTGTGAGGTGCTGTAAACATGAGCACGTTAAGTGGTCATCGGGACCTCAATCAGACTGCCACGTTTAGGGAGTTGGTTTTCCTCAGTGCAGAGGCAGTTCTGAAAAGACAGGGGTTTATTTATTACAGCTGGAATGCCAGAGGATTCTAGAAACTGTTCTGAACCTTTGACGTGATCTTTGAGTAACATTTGCAGGCACAAGGATGCAACTGCTCTATCTTTCTGACAGCTGAAAACAGTTGCAAGCACCTAATGTTTTAAAAGCCACTTACTAGACTTTGTAGTAGTTTGTCATGACCGAGGCCACTACGCTTCCTGGTCATACTCGGTAGGTGTGTTTATATCCTGGCCCTCAACCACAGGAAGGTGGAAGGAGAGAGTGGCTAAACTGGGGAGCGCCTCTCTACTTTCTGCAAAGGGATGGAAGGCAGGCTGCTCAGAGAGTGAGCCTGGAAGGATGTAAGGCTTGAGTTGCTGTGTGTCACACGCCGGTTACTTTGTCCTTCTAAAACTAGGGAAGCTGCACTTTGACAGTGTCTTCCTTTAGATGTTTATCAACCTCTACAGAAAACCAAGTGGATCTGGTTTGCTTTTTATAATGGACCTTGTTAGCAACATCCAGAGGAGTAGTAATATAAGAATAATGCCTAGCTAGAAATGCTAAGTTTTAATGATTTTCTTTTTCTCTTGGTTCGTGAAGAAATGTATCCCACCCAAAAAAAAAGAAACATCAAAGGGAACTCTGTATCTTCTGTCTGGTACCCAGTCAGATTGAAACATTTTCTATACTCATGACAGTCTTCCTACAAGGCCAGTCTTTACATCTGTGCAGGAGAGAATAAAAATTTTTTTTTTTGAGGATCCTATTTAGCTGGGACTGTGACTCTGGGTTGGGTCTGGTGACATGTGGTGACAGTAGTATAGTCATAAGCAGCTTATGCTCCAAACAGCAGCAGTACTGACAAACTGTATCCATCTTGGGTTAATGTTTTTAAAATTATTACTTAAGAATAAGGTTTCATTGTTTTGGCTTTTGTTTGGTTATTTTTTGAAGTTAGTAAGGGCATTAATTGCAAAATTAACTGCATCCAGTCTTGTAATAATTATATTATTACAAATGATTGTTTGTCTTGTCTTGTTTCTGCTGCTTCATGTCGTGATTCCTTAAGCCATAAGTGTCTCTTGTCCTTCTTAGGAGCTGTCCTTGATTTAAAATAAACACTACACTGTCAGGTTCTTAAACAAAACAATCCCCAAACGAATGAAAACGGAGGGTTCCACGCAAGCCAATTTAACATTGACCTTATAGTTACAGAGCTGAGCATAGCAGAGAAAAAGGATAAATCCTAATGTTCCACTGTTAATGAGACAGGAAAAAAATGCTTTCAACTTTGAATTAAGATGCGTTTTTAAGGGAATAACTGGAAATACTCATGGCTAAAGGCTGGAGAGTTGCAGACCTTCTGAAATTTGTATTTAGCACCCACGACACCTTGTGGTGACAGAGTTTAACACAGGTCCCTTGCCTCGGGTCTCACTCAGGAGTTTTGTTCTGCCTGGTGTTTCTCAGCTGTGCTTAGACACCTGAGCTCCGATCCTGGAGTTATTTTCATATGGGGAAAATGTAAATGCTTTGAAAACTGCACTGCCTCCTAATAGAGAATTTTGGAAGCAAAGTACTCTCTTTAATTTGAAAACTTTGAAGTTTAATAGCATTTCTGTTCAAGTGAACAGTTTAATATTGATGGAGTTGCTTCCTACAGAGGGTTTATGTTAGCAAAATCTTAAATAGCAAAACCAAATAACATTGCATCTGTTCAAAAATAAATCCTGTCTGAGAAACCTGAAGCAAATGAGATGGTTTCTTTTGAACATATCTGAATGGTTGAGAAAGTTGAAAGTGCTTGCTGTAGAAAACTGAAGCTGCAGAAAATAAATGGAGTAGCATTTCCAATTACAGTGTATTGCATGTACTGCAAAGCAAGGAGCCTCTTAGGTTTGAAGCTCAAAAGCTTTCCATTACTTAATAAATATCTGTAAAGACAATCAGTGGTAAAATTCTGGGTTTCTTAATGTTTTGAATAAATTTTGCATCCCATGGCTGCAGTAGTCTGCAGGTGCTGCCTTGGCTGACAAGCAGCTAGCCTTTAAGGCACGAGGAAACATTCTTCACTACATATTTATTTAATATTCTTTGTTTCTGGCAAACAGCATCCTCATCATTCATCTCTAAAGGAGGAGGTGTCGGATGTTGTACGTCAAAAGAAGAAGTACCTAAAGAAACCTAAAATAGAGTGTGTAGTAACTCCTCAGCAGCCCTCTGCCGAGCCCTTGCCCATCATCAGCAAGAGTGATATTAAACAGTACGACTTCCACAGCTCGGATGAAGATGAGTTCCCACAGGTAACACTGTTACACAATCTCAGTGTATGGAAGGCTGAAACTTGAAATGGAGAATAACTCTGTGGAGCAGTGGAGATACATGTGTGTGTGTTTTTATATATATAAAATGCTTCCATAAACAGAAGTTTGTTTTCTGCTTCTAAGCTATGCTCAGAAGATTGCATTTAAAAGATCAATGTGGCAGTTCATGATATAAGCTTTCATATTAAATAAATAAAAGAACATTATATTAGTGTGGCAGTTGAAAGAATGACTTTGCTTTCTGGTCTAGGTACCCTCACCAGTATCGGAAGCAGAAGAAGAAAATGATCCTGATGGACCTTGTGCTTTCAGGAGAAGAGCAGGATGCCAGTATTATGCTGTAAGACTATCAACTATTGGGTTTAGTGTGGTGGGGTTTGTTGTGTTGGTGTTGGTTTTTTTTTAATTGAAGATTTTTTTCATATAATTAACTATTTTTTTTATTTTTAAATCAGTAATCAAGCTGTAGATACATTGCAAGATACCAGGTTACAACTGCAAGCATGAGCAGAGGACAGAGGCTAATTACAGATGTCCTGTCATCATCTTGAAACCACTGACAGGGACATTTTTGACCAAGCATGTGCTTATAGATGGGGAGCTTTAGGCTGCAGAGGTCCAAGAAAGGCAACACACCACCATAATGCAGCTGTTCTGTTACACGACAGAATAATTGTGTAGCCTTCAAAGCCACTTACAGAGAAGTTGTTCAGTCACTAGGTTGGCTCTTTCAGAAGCCCAGCCATCCCTCCAGAACACTCAGACTAGAGCCTGAGCATCTCCCCCAGGTTGTACTCAAAGTTCTTTGCCAAGGTCAGACGTGTGCTGGCACCTGCTCCTGGGCCAGCTTTGCAGCGTCCTGCGGTGTTCAGCCACTGCCACAATACCACAGGCAGCTCTGTCCTTCCAAGAATATGTCATCATTTTTCACTACTCCTCCTCTTCTCGAGGTTTAGCAGGGAGTTATTTGAGATCATGTCTGTTTGCCACCCGTTTTTCCTGTGGCCTTTTGGGTTGTGTGAGTTTGGGATATTTTAACCTGTCGATTGCCGAGTCCCCTGTTCTGCTGAGCTCCAGAGGGTGAGCTGAAGCTTCTCTCTTGCTTCAGCTGTATCATGGTGGTTGGTTTGTTTGTTTTTAATCCCAGTTAATTCCTTTTCCAAAAGATGTTGAGACAGCTGAAAATTTGGGGTTTCATCCTTTTCTGTTATTTTGACAGCCTTAATTTAGCCTTTTAGGGTTTTTTTTGAGTTTTGATTGACTCTTACCATAAATTGACTGAATCTACAGCACTACTGTGGCTGCAGGTTTAACCTGATCATGACAAACAATTATTTTGATGAGCATTTATTAACCTGTGATCTAAGACATTTCAGACAGCAAACAGCATTCCTGCTTGTAAAGATTATGCAGTTTTGAGGTTATAATAACAACAAAGATATTCCTGGAGTAATAAAAATGCCGCAAGGTAGGGCAATACACTGTCAAGATCTGGGAACTGTGAGTGCTGTGTTGTGGAACAAAGACCATTCAGAGCAGCATCCCTTCCCTTTGGCACCCTGTGTTTCATGAGTAGAACTGAATGGCACATTTAGGATCCCCCATAGAAATCCACTACTGCCGGCTGTCGGAGTTGGGAATTGTGGCTTTGTACATCTGATGGTGCAGTGGGATCCCTGATGAATGAACAGTTCTTCCCAGTATTTCCTTTGTCAGCGTGGGACTTAGCACGGGATAAATTTGTGCATATAGGTTGGAGGTATTTCTGTCAGTTATTTTTCATAAACTCGTTTTTGCAGACAGAAGCTTTTATGCTGCTGACCCTTACTAGTGGGAGTAGAGCAAGTCACGAGAAGGACGGGCACTCAGCTGATGACAAAGCACAGCCAGGGTGCAGCCTTGCCTCCAGGAAGGCCTTCCCCTTCTAAGATCCAGAGGCTGGAACAAGAAAAGAATTGTTCTGTGTCTTTTGTATCTTGTGAGGAATCACTAAAAGAGCCATTATCAGGCAGGAGGTGCTGGGCCAGATGGACCTGTCTGAGGAGGACAGTTCTATCTGCTGCTTCTTGGCAGAATGAATTTATTCTGCTTTGTATATTTTTTGCATCTAATTTGCATCAAGGAAATGATTCATGATTTCATGTATTTACAGAGAAAATAATCTTGCAGGTTCTTTTGTGATCTGAGTAGATTAATCAAGTGGTAGTTCTGTGGGCATTTGCTGTTCTGTACCTTGTGCAGGGTAATCACTTAGTAGTAACCTAATCAAAGTATACACTCTAAACGAGTGCAAAATGACCTTTTCTCTTTGCAGCCTCGTTTGGACCAAACTAATTCTTCCTATGAAAACCCAGAATTGGCAGAATTGGACAAACTGAGGTTCAGGCATTGCCTTACAACCCTTACGATTCCGAGGAGGTGTATAGGGTTTGCAAGAAGACGGATTGGCAGGGGTGGAAGGTACAGCTGCATTATGTTTACTCTTCATTTCCCTTCATAGGATGAAAGTCTTAGATAATTAAACTAACACCTCTTTTCCATCCTCTTTAATCAGGGTTATAATGGACCGAATATCCACAGAACATGATCCTGTCTTGAGACAGATTGACCCGGAAATGCTGAACAGTTTTTCAAGCTCTTCCCAGACTTTAGACTTTTCTTCTAATTTTTCACGGACCAATGCTTCCAATAAACATTGTGAAAACAGACTGTCCCTTTCTGAAATACTAAGCAATATCAGATCATGTCGACTGCAGTGTTTTCAGCCAAGGCTACTAAATCTCCAGGACAGCGATAGCGAAGAATGTACCTCAAGGAAACCAGGGCAGACTGTGAATAATAAAAGAGTCTCGGCAGCATCTGTAGCTTTATTGAACACCAGCAAGAATGGCATATCAGGTAGGCAAGGATTTGAATTCTTCCAGAACTTAAAATATTGAATTCCACTGGTTTCACTTGTGACTGGACTGCTAACATCTTCAGCAGTGACGTGTACCTAAACCAAAGGTACAAGCTAGTTATTTTGTATTTCTTGGAATAGACAGAAACCTTCCACACTCCTCTTCCTCCTGCTTTTATTACACCTTTCAGCAGAATCTTGATGAAGTGCCAGACTTACACATGCATTATTCAGAGGAGGGATTCTGCTCGTACATAAGAACTGCTCAGGTGCAATTGAGTCTTAAAGACTTCAGTTGGTGTAAGGAGTGAAGAATGCTCTTTATGAATGCCAAACAAAGGCGGTTGTTTCCTTGGGGCGTGGGGGCAGGGATCATTTTTGTTGGTGCAGTTTTTCTTTTTGAATCCTGCCAGAACATCTCAGAAAACCAGCAGTAAGTTACTGAGTGTAGTGAGCCAGCGTGAAAAAGTCTGAGAACAGTGCTTTGTGTTGTAGTAAAACTGTTGCCACTGGAAGCATCCAGTGATGCACCATCACTGTTGATTTTTGGTTTATTTTTGTAGAAACTCATCAGCTGTTAAGTGCTGCAGGAGATGCCTTTTCCTTTAAGTGTCCTCTCTAACTCTCATAGCCAGTGCAGCCATCTCTCACCGTTCAGCTTGATGACTCAACAGCTCCAGATGAGCCAGAGAGTCTGTCACATAGAGACAGGTTTATGTTGTTAAAACCAAGTAAATTTCCTGTAGTATCTTCACAAGAATATATTTGATATGTGATGCTTGTTCTCTTTGTAGACTCTGTTAGAGATTTGGGTATAGAAGCACTACAGCTGGAATAAAAGCTGCCTAAAGAAAAAGTAGCTTGAAGCTTACATGAGCAGTCTTTGGCACTTGGAGTTGAAATTACTTAAGTTGAACATTGTGGCTTCTTCCCAAATGCTAAAGGATGTAGGAGTCTTTAAAAAGCTGCACAATTGGAGATACTCCAAGAGAGGTCTACTAAGAGAGCATCAACAAGCATCGAGTGTTTCCTGCTCTGTTGTGTATATACAGACCTCGGTGTTGTAAGGTGGGGTAATGAGATAATGCAGTGGGCTGATTTGTGTTCCTTCACTAACCTGCCGTGGATGTGCAGTGGTCTCTCACAGTCAGTTGCAGGATAGGCCAGTTAATCTTCAATAACATACCTTTAGAATTCATGTGGAGAAGTGGCATTTCTTGAAAACAAAAGCAGTTTCCTCTCTGTTGTGATTTCAAAAGACTGAGCATTAGCTTAGGAAGTAACTTCAGTGTAGTTCTGACATAAACCCAGCATATTTGTAACTTCTCAGTGTAGTCACTGCAACCTTTATATCGTTCTCTCTCTCAAGCAAAGTTTTGCTCAAGAATATTTTTCTGCTGTATGAAGTGAACAGACCTAATGTGCTATGGTCATATTTTGTATAATGTTTATTTTTCTTGTAACCTGAAGGTCTGGAGAGTTTTACCTGTAGCAGAAGGGTGTGTGTGTGTGTGTTTGATGGGGTGATTAATAAGCATCAGGAGCTGTCTTATTAAAGTGAATGCAGAAATGAGAAAGGAGTGCTATTTATCAGAGATAAGGCCCTGAAACAGGGACTATAAGCTGTATGGAACAGTGCAGAATTTGCTGGTAGATCTTTATAGAGGAAGTAATATTTAATATTGCAAGATTTCTACTATCAGGAAAGAGTTTGATGAAAGGAAGGTAAGGAAAGTTGCTTAACAGATCAGGCTGATCCTCCCTCCCTGTATTTTTCTTGTTAATATAATAAATGTCAAGTGATTATTTAAGGATGAGTTTGATGTCAAACTTTGAGACTTGCTCTGGGAAGACCTTCCCCTCGCCCTGAGGGTGGTGTCTACTTAAGCTAAGAGAATATTTTGAGATGGAAGCTGCTAAATGTGATTTTAATAGTACACAAAGAAATGAGCAAAGGAAAAAGTTGGTGAGGCTTGTGAAATTTCCATACTTGTACAAATGAAGACTGCAGCAGTGGAGGAGAATTCCAGTAGCTACAGGAGAGATGGCACATAACAAGAACACAAAAAATGAGAACCATGTTCAATCAGTGTATCTGGGGAAAGGGGGGTTGTGTTCTGGCAGGGAACTGTGCACACCTAAGAGAAAAATGCCAGCCCTTCCTGACTTCAGGTAACACAAGAGTAAAACTCCTGAATTGTTGGTGCTAAATGGCAACTTAATGACAGAGCTGATGTACATGCTTGGACTGGCACTTGTGTACTTCAGCATTTGCACTGTTTGGGAAAGAGAGCTAAAGGAAAGGATTGAGAAATGTGCATTTTGATGAGGGGAGAGGCTACAGAGCCATATATATATAAAAAGTAAAATCTGATGGATCTAAGCCACTTTATAGAGGAATAGTAATTAACTTGTTATGTAATTTACTAAATCATCTGCAGACTATATTGAGAGTAGAATGGAGATCACTCAGTAGTTGAAGGACATTATGAAGGGGAATTTATGGTCTTGGGAGACCTTCTCCTTTCCAGATTTAAATTACAAACCAGAGCCTGTAATTCTGGTTAAGGAGCAGATGCAATAAACAGCAGAATGCTTCACCAAATAACAGCCATTGAGAGGCACTGCTGGTAGGTTTTTCTCCTTAGTAAAGAGTGAATACATTGTAAAAGGGCTGGTCAAAGTCTGGTTGTGCATTAAATGAGCACAGGTAGCATTGCTGCACTTACTCAGGTAATTCCATTTGGGGGAGAGTTGTTGAAATCAGTTGATTTTCCAGCACGCTGACCTGCAAGTGGGAAGCTGCTGCTAGAGGAAACTATGACAGGAGTTAATCCAAACCAAATCAGTTTTGCTTTTAGCTTAGAGAAGACCTGGAGTTGCTTGCTCTGGGTTTTGGTGCACAGGAATATTTAAAGTTACCTTTGAATTACATTTTTTCCTTGTATTAATAAGTGACTCTCACTCTGGTGTTTCCTCAAATGCTCGGCATGGGGAGAACAGACACAGAGTCACTTGAACAAACGTGCAACTGGTCTTGTCTTGGAAGGGCCTAATCAGTGCATGAATAAAGAGCCACTGTTTCAAGCTAAATTACTCTTGCTCATGGTGTAAGAACTGCAAATGAGAAAACTGGGTTTGAGGAACTTCCAAGAGACAAGGCCACTGAAACAGTCTGATCCTTTATCAAGTGTAAACTTTTAGTGGTCTTACATGCTCTGTCTGGAGAAGTAAGATGGACTCTTTGCCAGAGACACCTCCAGAAGAATTCTCTGTTTAATCTCAAATTTGATAGACTGATGATCTTGGGATACCACAGCTCATCAGGAGAGATGGAGGAAGGAGATCACCAGGAATTTGTAGACGGTACTACCTAGGACAGCTGAGTAATGCATAACCTGCTTGCTGAATTCCTGGAGTGCAGCTCCACTGATTTTTTGGGGGTCTGAAGTAAAAAAGCTTTAGGCAAAATCTTCAGCAATTTGCAGCACAGTCAAAATGTTGTGTTGGGTTTCCAGTCTGCTTCAGCTGCCAGTTCCAATCACCCTCTCCCAATAGCTACCTGATCTGTTACCACAGCCCTAGGTACAAAGGACAATGGCAGATGATGGGCTTCTCAGCTGAAGAGGTTTGCTTATGGGCCAGCTTTTACCTTTTAGAGGTTATTTTCTTTCCAGAATTAAATACCATGGAGAAGTAATTAATGAAATGCCACTTTGGGGGCAGCCTTGAAGACGATCTTTGATTAAAGCCTCAAATCCTAGGAGAAGTGACCTAATAATCCAAGCCAAAGCTGTCAAGGAGGAGAGGGGGGCCTGAAGACTTAATTTCATGTTGACATTTTTACCCTCTTCTGCTGTGATATTTCAGTATGGTAGAATAGAAGATCCTGATACTTATGGGTGGAAGCTAAAATTCTGGTATAAAAGGTTCTTTTTAAGAAGTCTAGAACACGTGCACTTAACTCTGACCTTAAAGGCTCCCTTGGGACATGATAGAGGTTTGCTGTGCTTCTCTCTAGGAGCCCTTATTGTTTGATTTGGCAGAAGCAAATGATATTAAGTGTGCTAATGAACATCCACTGTTCTATAACAAGGCAAAGAGCTGAGTTCAGTCTGACCACTGCATAAATACCTGGTGGTAGGCAGGGAACTGAGTGGAACTGAAACCTGTAAAGGCAGAGGAGGGGATTTTGACATTACAAGGTACAGGGAAGGTTATTGTGGTGGTAGAGCACTTCCTGACTTGATGGTCAAACAGAGACAGAATTGATACTTAGGTTACACTAGGTGATCCTCTGATGTAGAAGCAGCTTTCTATATTATGTCTTTACAGTCTGTAGAGATCCAGACTTTGGGTCCAGATGAGTGTCCCTGTACTGCAGCCAAATAATAGCTAATTACAGCTAAATGCAATGTAGGTATTTCTTTGTGCTGTATAAGCTTGTTTGAAATATTTCTTTTTTAACAAGGGGCATGTTCTAGAATTTGTTACCTCAGAATGTAAAAATAGAGATGCATACATAGAAATATGCAGTGTCCCACACTGCTGTTCTTGGCTCTCTTGCCTCTTGCAGCGAGTTTTGGGAGAGCCTTGTGAGGGAACATGGCAGGTTTAGCCGACTGAACGTGAAGTGCTTATAGCAGTAGGTAAGAATCTTCAAGAGGAGCAAAGTGCAGCTAAATCCAAACTACATTTCATTTCAAAACATCGTGGAAATGATAAATAATCAAGTGACTCGTACAGTTAGTCCTGCTAGATTGTAGGGATTTTATTAAACGTGGCTGAGGTTTGTTTTGATAATGTAGCAGTAGCAAAGAAGTTTCAGTACCAACGCCTATAAACAATCATAGTCTTAATTTTGGTATTTCTTCAGAAGGTGACACTGCTGCAGAATCCAGATGGCTGAGATGAGTGACAGCCTCAGTCTTTGAAAAACACAGTTCAGAATAAAATGCTGAAATGTAGTTAATGGGAATCTTTGAAAAGCAAATTCTCTTTTTACTTCCTCCTAGGAGAACTTGGTTCTCTGGCTAGTGTCAGCTGCACAAGACACGAAACACGATACTATTTTCAGTTTATCGAGTGTGCAGTTCTTGGAGGGGGGCATAATATGGAGAACAGCTTTTCTGACTTCACCAATTCCCAGCACTTGTTGGGAGTATAAATCTACCAGGGTTGAGTTAACCTGGTTTGCATGAAGAAATGTGTTATGTCACTCTTAAAACACTTAGTCCATTCAAAAAATGAAATTACGCGGTAAAGAAAACGCTGTTCAGCTGAAACTTAAGCAGTTAGTTCAACAGGAGGGGGAAGTGTGAACTAGGAAGGTCAGATTGGATTTGCTAAATGGAGCTTTGTGATATTTGCAAACATTTTCCAAGCTTTGGACCCGGAGGTGAGCTTTGCCCTTGTATTTTAGCTTATAGGCCTTCCAAGTGAGGATTGGAATTGAACTGTGCACAGCCCGTTGGAATACCTAAATGCTGGTCGTGCTGGTGCAGCAGGTGTTCTCAGGTGGCAGGGGTGTGCTTCCTCTGGAGTCCTTCAGATCCCTGACTCAGCCCAGGGTGCTGCTTCCTCAGCTGTGCTTGTCTTCTGAAAACCAGGAAAAGAATTTCTTCAAACTTTTGCTTAAAGCTACTGGAGAGTAAACCACCAAAGACAGAAACTACCTGAATGCTACGAATTCTGTTGTGATAAATTGATCCAATGCTAAAAGAACGTAACAACAAATATAGCTTGGCCTCTCCTTTGCATAAGAATCCAGGAATGTCTTTGTAAGGATCTGACACAACTGATGATGTCGGCTTTACCCGACTGGATGCACTCCTGTGTTTTAGATGTATCTGTTTTTTTGCAGACCCACTTAACGCTGGCTTCCCTTTCTTTTTGTAGTAACAGGGGGTATCACAGAGGAGCAATTCCAGACACATCAACAGCAGTTAGTTCAAATGCAGAGGCAACAACTTGCTCAGCTTCAGCAGAAACAACAATCTCAGCATTCCTCACAGCAGACACATCCTAAAGCACAGGTAATGCACCTTCAGGTTGGCATGTGCTGGTATCTTCCCCTTCCCTGACTGTGGTCCTCACTTCTCTTATAAGCAAAATATAACACCTCAAAAAATATGTTAAATTTTTCAGTGCTTTTGGTCAAGATGCTTTCCCAGTTTTCTCTGTAGTGCCCAGAAGGCAACTTATGCTGTAGCTGGGACAAATACCTTGCTTTCATTTTTCTTTTTGGAATGAGATCATTTTTTAAGTTGCAGCATCAAAAACCATTGTGTGGGTGTTTTTAAAGCTTACATATTGTGGCTGCATTTTAAAAGCTAAGTAAGAGACTTCGTACTTTAATGTTAGTGGTGTCCACAAAGTCAGCTGCTGTAGAAGTAGCCAGTGCTCTGTCAAGTCATCCTATTTTCACTGGTTTTATCCTCCTTTGTGGAAGTGCTCCAAAGAGACCTCTTTATGTAAACTCTTTATGGGTTGATGTCTTCTGTTATGAACAGGTGTTGGGCGAGTCCTGAAAATCAGTAGCTTCTGAGAGGAAAAACCCAGTTTTGTCTTTCATTTGATTCCTTCCCTCTCTCAATCCCCACTGTTACTACTTCTGTCTTCTAAAAGAGTGATGTTTCCCTCTGTAATGCCTTGCGGGGGAAGAGTTTACATCCTTTCTGTCAAGCTTTGTTTTCCTACCAAGAAAATACAAAAGCTGTTCTTACCTGTTACTTGGAAAACTTATTTTACTTGAGCATATAATGTCTGATTGTCGGTGATGTTTGTCCCTTCCCTTCAATGTTTTGATTAATCAGGGCTCTGTACTGTACTGTACAGTTTTTGGAGGTGTAAATCCCCAACACTAAACTTTAAACCAAAGGAGCGAAGTCTGGATGTTTCAGAGACACTTGGAATGTCTTTGTTAAGCCATTTTGTTAGTTAATAGGAATTGAAATCGCAGAGTGATGCGTTCTGCCCTTTCAGGGTGGTTTCCCAGTGCTTACTGGTGTTTCAGAGAAGCTAAACCAATGGAAGATACGTACTTCCAGTTAAGATGCGGTACAGATTGCTCCGTGAGAATGAGTGTACCATAAATAGTTCCTTAGACTGGCAGTGGATTTGCTGCCTGGAGACAAAAGAGAGAAGGAAACTTAAGGCATAGTCCTTTTCTAAGAGGAAACTGTTCAAACACAGAGTCACAGAATGTGTTGGGCTGGAAGGGACCTTAAAGACCATCCAGTTCCAACCCCCTGCCATGGGCAGGGACACCTCCCACTAGAGCAGGGTGCTCAGAGCCCCATCCAACCTGGTCTGGAACACATCCAGGGATGGAGCAGCCACAGCTTCCCTGGGCAACCTGGGCCAGGGTCTCACCACCCTCACAGGGAAGAAATTCTTCTTTACATCTAATCTAAAATCCCTCCTTTAAGTTTGAAGCCATCACCCCTTGTCCTGTCATTACAAGCCCTTGTCAAAAATCCCTCCCCAGCTTCCCCTGAGCTGTCTTTAAGTACTGGAAGGCTGTGATAAGGTGACCCCAGAGCCTTCTCTCCTCCAGGCTGAACACCACATCATGAGAGTGGCCTGTCACTCTAAGAACTGCATTTGACTTCGACTGACTAAATGGGGCAGCATTTACTCAGTGCTCATTTGGACCCTAACTTTCCACTTCCTGTCAGATTTGTGATACAGAAATACTGAAATAATGTTAGAGTGCACTAGATTACACTTGTCCATTATAGCAATTGTAATGTTGTCTTTCATTTTGTACCTGGATAATTATAAATGAAAAAAAATGTAATATTTAAAAAATGTTTTCTTATTCCCCCAGGGCTCCAGCACCTCTGACTGTATGTCAAAAACCCTTGATTCAGCCAGCGCCCACTTTGCTGCATCTGCCGTGGTTAGCGCCCCTGCCCCCGGTCGCAGTGAGGTAACGAAGGAACAAAACACCAGCCACAACAATATTAACGGTGTTGTCCAGCCTTCAGGTGATGATCCCTTAACACTCGTGGTCTAGTGGGAGCTGAGAATGTGTCAGCTGCTCTTATTTCTCATTTCTAAAGTATTCTTTAATAAACAAAAGAAAGAAATCTGTTAATTGTGATAGCTTTAAATATTGTTCTTTAAAATGCTTTTGTGCAATGCCACGTAGGTTTGTATGGTAGTAAAACTACCAGATGTTTTTGTCTGTTTTCTCTTTCTCTTTTCATGATCTGTTAGGATCAAAAGCAGCATTGTGAAAACAGTGTGAATGTGTAATGAAAACTAATCTGTGATTGCAAAGGAAATAGAAATGTTGCTACGTGATTAGGTCATTATCTCAGGTGCACATTCAAACACAAATGTGCTCATCGACTGCTCCTAGCAATTCTTTGGGCATTACTCTGAGTTTCAAGTTTCATTGCAATTAGGAATCCTCCCAAATTCAAAGTGTAGACGTTGGTGCACCCTCCTTCCTCCTGAACTTCTGTGGTCAGAAGACAGCAGTGCCAGTCGTGCTGGTGCAGTAGCTGAGACACAAATGTTAGCTGGCATTTGACTCCATAACAAATAAAAGGCTTTTAGAGTAACTTGTTGTTTTAACAGCTAATGATGTGATGAGTTTTATAGACCTTCTGCCAGGCTGGGTTAATGATAATATGAAAGGAATAGAGGGAGGAAAAAAAACCCACCACTGAATAAAATCAATATGCTGGAGCAGTTCCAGGAAAGCTGAAGACATCTTTAAGTCATTGTCTGAGATTGTATCCGAGAGGGTGATGTTTGCAGGGCACAAGAGCAGGCCCGTGGCAGCGTGTCACGCCAACCCAGGGTACTCAGCTTTACTGTTTAGCCCTATAAAATGACACTTCTGTTGCTGTTCTAAAGCAGTAAGTGGCAGTGATGTAAAATAGGTATTCCTGCTTAGGATAGGAAGAGTCCTAAATTAGGAAATGTTATCTGAAAGTGGAATTTTTTTTTTAGCAGTAAGAATCTAGGGGGAAATTTATCTTGTTTTGCTGTGACCAGTATCAGAACAGTGAATAGATGAGATGCCAAGATGTAATTTGAGAACTTCTGGTTTGGATATCCGCTGTGAAACCTGAAGTTTTTCACAACTCAGGAGTGCAAATGGAGCACTGCAGCATGGTCTGAAAGGAGTTTTCTACTTTGCTTAGCCTTAGACTCCTAGTTTTGCTGCCTTGAGAGAGCCTGGTCCCCAGAAACCTTTTATGTTGCCAGCAGAACAATGTAGGAGGTGAGGAGGTTCTTCAAAGCATCAGAATATGGCTTCGTGGTCAGTCTCTTAGGTTACCTAGCTGAAGTTTTCCCCATTCTAGAGCAGGAGTGTGGTGAGGAGCAGCTGAGGGACCTGGGCTTGTGGAGCCTGGAGAGAAGGAGGCTCAGGGGAGCCCTTCTGGCTCTGACAGCTCCTGACAGGAGGCTGGAGCCAGGGAGGGTCAGGCTCTGCTCCCAAGGAACAAGCACCAGGACAAGAGGAACTGGCCTCGAATTGCCTCAGGGGAGGTTGAGGTTGGAGCTGAGGAACAATTTCTTCAGTCCCCTTGAGTGTTGTCCAGGGCTGTGCCAGGCTGCCCAGGGCAGGGGTGGAGTCCCTGTGACCCCTGGAGGGGTTTCCAAGCCCCCCATGGAGCTGTGGTGCTGAGGGCCAGGGGTCAGTGGTGCCCTGGCAGTGCTGGGGGAATGGTTGGACTGGATGATCTTGAAAGCATCTTCCAATCAAAACAATTCTGTGATCCTGTAATTTAGCTTTCTTATATGGGTAATGTTGCCTCTTTAATTCAGAGCACCTAAATCGAGGTGCACAAAGTTGGGTAATAGTGAAGTTCTTTGTCACACAGTAACTTCTTTCTCTTTCTGATCTTTTTGTGAAGGAAAAAAACCCCAAACCATGAAATATTTCTAATGTTAAGTATAAATAATTCTAAAATTGGGTGTATTCTTAATTGCCAACATTTGTTTTTTAACAGGAACCTCTAGAACTTTGTACTCCACCAACATGGCTTTATCATCCAGCCCAGGGATTTCAACTGTACAGCTCGTAAGGACAGTCGGCCACACCACCACAAACCACTTAATTCCAGCATTGTGCACAAGCAGCCCTCAGACGCTTCCCATGAACAATTCTTGCCTGACGAACGCGGTGCACCTCAACAACGTCAGTGTTGTTTCTCCAGTCAATGTGCATATCAATACAAGGACTTCAGCACCATCGCCAACAGCCTTAAAACTTGCCACAGTTGCTGCCAGTATGGACAGAGTGCCAAAGGTAACTCCTAGCAGTGCCATCAGCAGTATAGCAAGGTGAGCTGGAAGCCGCGATCGCGCTACGTAAACGTCTCCGTCCTTGTGTCCGCCTTTGAGAGACTTCCCGGTAGAGCTTCAGCCTCACAAAACCATCCAGCTGCTGGCATCTTCAGCTGGCCCTGACAAACCACAGCAGCTAACTTTGCAGATGAGCCCCCAAATAATTTGCACTGATTTTAGGCACTGGTAGTTTTAGCGAACTCCCACTGACTGTTTTCATTTCTCCTGGGTAGATTCTGTCCAACTCTCCACCTCTTCTCTCTACAAAGAGAACTTTGTGTACCCATAATGTAAGATGCAGGCTGACAGGGACCTATTTGATATGTACATATGGATGTGTGAGTGAGATAGATACAGATACATAGTAAAACAATATAGAATGGCCCCATGATGTTATATTTTTACATATATACCCCTTCTTGTGGTTTTTACATATATAATCACTAAAAGTTTATATAATGATGTAAAATATAAACCCAGTGTGCCAGCCTGTGTCTTACATACACATAGAAGTATTTATTCTCACTGAACTATTACCTCAGGATACTTAGGAGGTGGTTCACAGGAATGGCAGGAGCTTGCAGTTGGCTAAGTGTTCTGAAAATGGCAATATTTAGGCTTTGGTTTAAGTCTCTTCCAGATTACATCGTGTTTAAAACAACCAAATGTCACGTTTGTTTATGAATTGGGCAAGTAAAAAATGGGTTTAAGCAAATGTGGCTGGCTGCTTATTTCATAGTGCTTCTGGAGAGGGTAAAAAGGTTTTTGAGATGGAAAAGGATGTATAAACTAGTCACTGCATCGATTGAGGAACAGTCTCTTTAGACATCTTTTTAGGTGTTTTTATGACTTAAAGGTGTTCTGTAGGTAGTTTAAAATTAGCAGGTCTGCTGTAAAGCATCCTTACCTACATCAGTACTGCATTTAGTTCTTATTTCCCTCGTTTCAGAGGCACATTTCAAGTCATGTCAGCAAATGCCTTGGAAAGTACCCCCTTAGCTGAGTAGATCTTGGGCTTCTCTGCAGAGAATGATGAATTGGGAAAACATTAAAGATTTCTTGCACTAGTGCTAAAGCAGAATTGGGGTGTTGGGGGAAACTGTTAAAATGCTTTGCTCATTGACAGCATGATTGCTACCAAGTCACTATGGTGTAGCTTGTCTTTGCTCCTTCAGGAGATTTTTTGGAGTGTTTTTAGCCATCATTTTGGCTGTTAATTCACAGTTAAATGCAGTCATGCTGTAGAAGGCACTGCGCTGATAGGGGACTAAAAGCAGCTCTTAAATGGCAGCATTTAGTTTCAAATAAGCTGTTTGTAGTCTGCTCCCTGATCCAGGTCACGGCCATGCAGAAAAACCCCACGTATCACGTGTAAGAAATGATGAAAACTGAGTAAGGAAGTCCTCCTGTTCTGCCTGTAACTGTTGCCCATTTCTTTTCTTGCAGAGAGAACCATGAACCAGAACGCCTGGGGTTAAATGGCATAGCAGAGACAACAGTAGCCATGGAAGTGACATAACCTCAAAGCAGTGTCTCAACCTGTGCTAATGGGGTAGTCGTTTATATTCCAACTGAATGCAAAATGCAGCACTCTGTGGATCACAGAGAACTAAAATGGACCTAAATGGACTATCATTATATCGTGTATTAAGTCGATATATAATGTAAATTTTGTAAAATTGGGAAAATCACTACCTTGTAAAATAGTTTTATTTGTATCATCAATATTATTTCTGTTACTTGAATAGTAGATATTCATCATCATGCTTTTGCACTTGAATTTGCAACTGAATGGATTAAAAAAATAATTCTTTAATGGGATCATGAGCATGAAATGGGATCCTGCATCACTTGTTTTAACTATTTATTTTGCCATGTTTACATTTTGTATCTTGTACAAATAAATCCAACTTTGTGTCTAAAAAAAAAAAAGTTAAAGATTCATAGCTAGGAGACAAAATTCTTGTAATTTTTTTCTAAAGGAAATGTAAAGTTTTCACTTGGTTCATTTTGTTTCACAATTTGACTAGATGGACTTTTTGGTAAATACTTTAGTGGCATTTCACTGTCAAATATGAAGTTCAAGGCAAAATAGTATTTTCTATTACTGTGCAGGGGAAAGGGATGGATCGATACATGCAAATTTAATGTAGTAACTCACTTTTCCATATATTTTGAATGTATATTTCTATTTATAATACCAGTTTATAAAAAATAATTACACAGGAAAAAAAAACGACTAGGAAAATTATGCGTCTGACACACATAAAATTGTGCAGATATGAGAAAATTTTCAACTGATTACATTTTATCTGAAGACTGCATATTTTAACCGGCTTTAAACCTGTAACACACCACGTAAAGGATATTTTACCAGGTATGTATTGCATTATATATCATTGCAATAATTAATTATTGGATGTCTAGCTATCGAGCCATCCCAGGTGGTGGGGGGGAGGGAGGGTTGTGGCAAGATTGTCTTTTCAATTTTGGAGAGTTTTCCTGTGGCTACAAGGCAAGTAACGGGTTGGAAAAAGTCTGACTGTAAGCGTTGGACACCTTCGTAGTGTAGTGTTTTAGTGACTTTTTTTATACGGTTCTTGTAAATTAGATACGTGTAGTGGTGTTTCAGAATGTTTGTTTATGCACTAGTTCAGACAACTTTCCCTGTTACTTGTTCTTGATAAGTGAAAACTGCAGGGAAATAAAAATACATATCAAAACATGGCCATGGTGCATATGTGGTTATTTCACAATGTGCAAGCAACCCCAGTGTAAAGTTTAGAGGCCGGTAGTGGTCTTCGGATGGGTTTGACCCAAGCACGTGTGCTTTGCTTTTTTTTTCCCCAAAGGCTTCTGTTTATGGGATTATTTCCCATGCATCCAGCAGGAGAGGAGGTAGGGAGGGTAGCTTGGACCCGAGACCTGGGAGTAATCGTGATGAGACAATTTCTTGCTCTGCCAGAGAAACTTCAAGTATTATTTTGGGCAATCCATTTGACTTTTCTGCTGTTCTGTTCTCCACCTGTAATTTGGATAATGTTTCTGTGTTTCTTACAACTGGTAGACTCCTTGAGGCTGAAAGGAATCGGGGGATGGTGTCTAGTCCAGCCTGGCCCCAAAGGCAGTCAAGGTACGATGTGCCTGTATCTTATGCAGTCAGTGTATTTTTCTTCTCTTCGTGTCTTTTTATATAAAGAGCTGGTTTTCACCTAAGCTATGTTTAAACATATTTTGTCTTACATTCTGTAAGTTAAAACTTCTGACAGTTAAAACCATTTGAAGAGCTTTAAATACCAACAGCTTGTCAGAAATTCAGATAGCTAAAATTAACTTTTTTTTGCTTAAGTGATGTTTTCTATTCCTTGCAAAGCCTGCAAGGAGAGGTGATAATAGAAGGTATCTGAGAGTAGTCAGAGGAACCTGAGACATGTCAGGTGGCAGGACTGGGGGGGTCAGCACAAGGAGGGGCACCTGTGCAGATGCAGGTTTCTCATAGCTCTTTCTGCACCACAGGCCTCCACTGGAACTGCTGCTCCCTAACACAGTTTGTTCTTGAGGTGCACATGATCTCTTCACACATGTTGAAGGTTTTCTGTAGAACTGGGTTCGTGCTGGGAGTGACTGTGACCTGTGTGGTCTGAAGTATGAACAAATTCATTTGCAAAGCAGCAATGTTGTAAAACTGAGGCTGAAAAAGAGAAAATAAGTTGTTCTCCTTTACATATAGAAATAACCTTGCTTCTCTCCCCCAAATCCTTTTGAGGTTTAATGAAAATGTGAAGTCATTTCTTCTGGGGATTGAAAGTTGTGCACTTAGCAAATGACAGCTGCTGAGCTCTGTAGTACAGACTCTTCTCGCTACAGTCCTAGATCACTTTCCTGGTAAATTGGACCACAAATGTCTCTAAGATTGCTGCGAATCTAGGACTCTCTATAGTCTAATCCACATCTAATTGCTTTAAAAAACCTTCATCTGGAGCTCCTAACTTTTAATAGATTCTGGGAAAATGTGAGGTGGAGAAAAGGATTTCATCAGTTCCACGGGCTATAATGGTATGTTGAATGAGTTGTGTTTAGAGGAGTACTATTGACGTAGCTTGCTTAAAGTAGAGCTGGAATAGTCATCTGAAGAGTTTCCAGCAATTAACTGTGTGTCTCAAGTGCAAGAAAAGGAGAGTGATGAATAATTTCTATGAAAATAGAAATCCTCATTTAAAATAAAAAAAGAGGGAGTGTTGGTGGCAAGTCTTCTACTGTCTCCTGATGGGGTATGCGGCAGGGTACTGGTGACAGAGTAATTTTTGTGTGCCGTTTTCACAGTGTGTGGTGAGGATGTGATGATGTTCTTGTATAATTCCCTTATCTGAGCATCATGTGTATCTGCAATAGGATTTGAACAGGGGTTTCTGGTTTATTATGTATCTGGGAATGTTGTTCCAGTGAGATTGTTGAGTGTAGTTTATCTACAGCAGTTTATATTGGACTTCAAGTGTAATGTGCAGAGTTTTCCCTTAAATGACACACTAGAAAATGATGATTCTTTTTCTAGTAAGGTTTTTCTAATTTATTTAATCTATGACTCAAGTGTTGGTACTTTTTTAATTGTGGGTATCTTGTTCCCAGTTCTGTAGAGCTTTAAATCCACTTTCCAGACACATCCTGTTCTTGTCACAGAGCTGCCTCTTCTCTGATCCACTTAGAGCAGACTGTTTGTGCAGGTTCCTCACCCCCAAAACACAAAGATGGTTACTGCAGCCCTTGGTGCTTTCCCTGAGGCTCTGATTTGAGAGTCTCCTCTTCCTTCCCTGATAGTCCATTTTCTTCTACCTCCTCTAACTCCTCTGCAGAGAGTAACAGAAATGTTTCCTTATTACAGAAGTTAAGGTTTCTGAAGCTGAATCCTCAGTCAGAGCAGCCTTTCAGGAGGTGACTGATTTTATCCCGAGGTGGACTCAGTATCCTGCTCAGAGCTAGTCAGCTGCCTTCCCTTTCCAGTGCCTTTCCAGGAGAACTGCTCAGGCCTTCAGAACAGAGTGGCCTGGTAGACATTCTCATCTTCAAACAGGAAGGCTCTGAAGGCTACAGCAGAGTGAACTCTCTTTATACAGGGTTGTCATCTCAACAGACTTCCTGGATTTGACTTTAGAGAAATGCTTTCAAATCTCACTTCCCTATTTCTTTTAGATTTTGCCATATTCGGCCTTACTAAGAAAGTTATTCTCCATCCTTCTAAGAATTTAAAGTACATCTTCACAGTAAACCTCTTCTTGGGAAAGAAGGAAAAAGGAAAGATGCCTCTAACCAGGGAGAGGAAATGTTCCATGTGCAGCAGCAGAGCCAGGCAATACAAGTTGGGTTAAATTATTAAGATCCAAGTGTTTGCACTTGAATGAAGGCATGTGGTGGGTAACTGGTTTCTTTGATCTACCCAGCTAGTGATGTGGAAAATATTAGATACATGAGCAACTGTTGTCTGGGAGCCGTAGCAACCCTGCACCAGTTCAGTCTCCCAGTAAAGCCATCCAGACCAGTCAATGTGGAGATGGTGGTGTGTGGAGCTCACTGTGGAATCACTTGTGTTTGAAGGGATCGCCAAACAAGGCAGCTGCTTGGAAGGGCATTTCTTGGGGAAAGAACAGGCAGTTTTGGCTTAGGGACAGTGCTACCTGAAGCCATGGCAGATCCACAGGGAGGGCTGTTGTGCTTCCCAGTCCGTCCTACTGTAGCAGGTTATCTGGTGTGCTTCTTGTCCTGCTGCTAGGAAATACAGACCTTCTGAAAGGAGTGACTCCAGAACATGTTCAGGTGACTTCTGTGGACTGACTGAAGGTAGTTGCATCTTCACTGTGTAAGGGAGAATCTAGGAATGCCAGGGTCCGACCTGCAGGAACCCCACAGCTCTATCTGAAGTGAGGTAAGGTGAGGTTCTCACTGGTTCCTAAACCAGTTTGATTGTGGCCATCCTGCTGCAGGGACAGTCAGTCCCCAGAATCACGTTACCTGATGTGAGAATGTTTGTTTCCAAAGTGCCAGCCTGTTACACAGGAGGAGAAGGGAGTTTCAAGTTAAGCTCCCTGTTTTCTCAGTGACTTGCTTGTTTCTGTGTCACCCAGCACATCTCAAAATCCAATGTGTGTGCACTTTGGACTCTGTTTTAATGGTGGAGTGTAAAAAGCTTAACAAAGAGTACCCCTGCAAGTCACATTTTGCTATGAATTTAACCCCAGCCTTTATTGTCACCTGGTAACTTCAGTTTAAAGGAAAAACAACAAAAAATAGTAGTTGGAATAGGGCTACAATCTGACAACTAAAAGGGAATAACAGTGAAACAGCTGAATGTGGGCTGTGTCCACTCCTCGGTGCTTTTCTCAATACCAACATCATTGTCCCATTCATGCTCCATAGGGTGCAACCCGATGTCCCTCTGCAGCCTGGGGGCGAGTGGATGTGCAGGCTCAGAGAGACACCATGGCCCCAAAACTCTTCTGCAGAAAACCTGGGAGGTGTCTCGAGCCCTGTTGGTGGGGTGACAATAACCTCTCCCTGCACCCCAGTTACCCTGCTGTTTTCCTGAAGTTACTTTTGCTTCTATGACTGAGAATGGGAAAATCTTGTTTAGTCCAATCTGGCTTCAATCCATTACATGCTGATTTAACTCTAATTATGCAGAGAGGATAATGTAGGAAGATCGATTGGAGAGCAAGGGGCAAATGAAGGAGGGAGGCAATTAATTAAGGCTATGCTATAGCAGATAAAAGATCACAGAATGGTGGGAGTTGGAAGGGATGTCGAAGTATACATCACAGAATACATCACACAGGAACAAGTCCAGGCAGCTTTTGGAAGCCTTCAGAGAGGGAGATTTCACCACCTCTCTGGGCAGCCTGTTCCAGGCTCTGTTAGAGTGAAGAAGTATTTCCTCAGGTTGAGGCTGAACCTCCTCTTTTCCAGTTCATG
>VWZY01003458.1:89610-100995 GCA_013399075.1 Chloroceryle aenea
GTACCCGAGCTCGGTGTTCCCCCCCTGCCTTGTAGGGGGTAAGCAAAAGCCAGTGGACAAAGCGCGGGTGGCTCTGGGCTCTCACGGTTCGGGATGTGGCTCCTTGGCTGAGCGCTGAACATGGCGCAGCGCGTCCAGCAGCCCGGCCCTGGAAAGTGCCGTTGGTTTTCCTTCCCAAAGCTGGTGCTTTCCGTGGTGTGGGGGGCTCTGGGGTTCGGGAGGCTGCTGGTTCTGGGTTTGATAATACTGTAGGGTATTTGAATTGTGTTATATTTTGGAATCAGAGAAGAATAAGTTGGAAGGGACCTCAAGAATCATCTGGTCCAACCTTTCCAGGCAAAAGCGTTGTCTGGCTAAGATGGCCCAGCACCCTGCCTGGCAGAATCTTAAAAGCATCCAAAAAACCCCCAGTTTGGGTTTACTGTCTGACCAGCCCATGTCTTTGGTGCTTTGGTTTATAAATTGGTCTACTGTGGTTAAACCAATAATGTGATCCAGACTGTAACACGATCAAGAGGTCTTAAAGCTAGCTGTTAATACAAAGAATAAGCAATTTCTTGCATGATTTGTCAAGATTCTTATTAAAACCTTGAGGTTTTTATAAACTTTTGTTTATAGAAGTTGCCGAACAGTTATGGAAAAGGGAGTTAAAAATGAATTAGTTTTGGACATAAAAGGCTAACTTGTTTTCATGAAATGTTTTCTGTGTAACCAAATTAATTTTCCTTATTTGAAGGTTAAAGTCATAACTCCCACAACAGTCTGTTAACAACAAAGGGATCAAATTGGTTATCAATCTTCAGTCAGCAGTGGAGGGCTGTCTTTGGCCAACAGATATTTGGAACGAAAGCCTAACTGGAGCACAAGCGTTTTGGTGTTCAACAAACAAATGTCAGCAAATTCCACTCCCCACCTCAAATAAATAAAACCTCAGACACATAATTCCTTTAGTAGAGGTAAAAAGGAAGAAGTAACAACTACAGTGGAAGTTTAAAAAAATACCCCAAACCCAGAAACAAGAAAAGCTCATCTATTTCTTTATATAAATACACTGATCTATTTATTTTTATCTATGTATTCCCTTCAGCAGAAGTGTTTGGGGGGGGTTATTTGCCAAGAAAATCTTTCCACGTTCTTTGTCCTGGTTATTCTCAGCACTGGGCTCCTCCAGCTTTGGTGTAACTCGATCTACAGTGGATGCCACTGCAGTGTCTTGGTAGAAAGTGGTACTGGGCACTGTTATTTACTGGTTTAGGGTGGCTGCTTAGCTCCAGTGAATAAAGCCTGGAAGTGCAAGGAATTCTGCTGGAAGGCACTACCAGAGTAGGCTTTCCTTCTAGAAAAGCAGGATTTTAGTTGTCAAACCATCTTAGAAATATCACATAAAGCAAAAATAAACCAGAACCAAACATTTTTGGTTAGTTTTCCTATGGCATTTGAAAAAAGACTGCAATGCAGCTTTTATTTTTGTTCCATAAGATACTGGAAAGAAAGGAGTTCTGTTAGGGTTTTAAAACCCAAAACCCCTGCCCCAAGGGGCTTTCTGTCATCACATAAGAAAAAATAAAATATGAATAATTTAATGACAATGTCATTTTTTTTTTCAGACCAGTAAGTCCAAATAACTTCTCCTTCCCAACAAACAATTGTGGGGAAAATGTTTTCTTTCTGAACATCTCCCTGTCAATTCCCATTACACTTCCCTGGGGTCTTGAGCAGATTTTCCAACAGAAATTAAACACTGTGACTCGATACTGCTTGAAAACAAACAGCAGTGAAGGAAGTTTAACAGCTCAGGCTTGAATTTCCCAGGATGTCTTTTCACTGTGGTGGTTGTGGTTCAGAGCTCTTTGTCAGGGAGGTCTTGAGGCAACATCCTAACTCCTTTCAAACCAGTTAAACCCCTGGCAGCTGGGATTTGACCCAGTGTCTTCCATTCTGGCCTCTTCCATCCATCTTCCTGCACGTTGCACGTGCAGCGCAGTGAAGTGTGGAAGATTAAACTGGCTTACTTTTAATTTTTCTCTTGTTCAATCCAGAGAAAACTCACAATATTTTAATTCTACTTTAAAGTTGAAAATATAAAAGCCTTTTCAATGCATCTAAACCATGGCAGGAAGAGGTGCTGGTGGTAAATCCATTGCTTGCTTTTGTGGTTAGCTACCCAACAGTCTCCACAGACTGCAGTTTCATTTTATCTTCCTGCTCCTCTGCAACCTCAAGGTGACTCCAATTGATTGTGTTGGCTGACATACCTAAAAATGTATTTTTCTAGCTGGCTTGCTTCTTCTGGTCTTGTTGAAAAGCGTGGAGCTGTTTGCTGCTGTAAGCAACAGAGGCAAGTCTTCTGGCATGTGGCTTCTGCGCGTTTCTCCCCGTTCTGGCTCATGCTTTTATTCCTGAGCATCTGCAAAGCAGGGATGCAGAGAGGCTCAGCACCTGCTGGGGTGCTTCCCACCGGGATACTTTTGTGGTTTTAGGTTTATAGGCGAGAGCTCTTCCAGCCCTTTTCCCCCTCCCCTGGTGTGGAATATTTAGGGATTTAGTTGTGAAGGAGACAGTATTTTCTGTTAGCTCTAGAGTCACCATTTCTCTTTTAATGCAAGGCTGATCTCCCACTGATTTTTCAGACAGCTATGTCCTGTTTAGAAAGGAGAACATCTAAACCGCATCTTTCCAGCCCACTTGGAAACCCCATGTTAACACCACCAGAAAGAGGATAAAAGACTCTTCAGTCAGCTGCTTTCTGAGCTGCAGCGTGAGGGCCCGTGTAAGCCTGGCTTAGCAGGAGCTGCTGAGCACTGCAGTTCTCTGCTGCGAGCTCAGTGTCAGGCGGGCAGAGCAGAGCTTTCCTCAGCCCCTCGCTGCCCGTGCTGGGGGGCTTTGGCTCAGCTCTCTGCCAGAAACCTGGGCACGCTGCCCGTGGGAGAGCTGTGGGCTACGTGGTGGGGAGGTAGCCCCTGAGGATTAGGTTTTACTTGCATGGGGGAAAAGTCTGTGTTTCCATCCTTGAAACATTCCAACTGTTGTGCCTAAAAGCAAAGCAGTCGTCACCTGAACCCGTAGGCTTCGTAGGCTGGGAAATAAAGAAAAGCATATTCCATGGAATCAAGGGAAACAAAAAGCAATGGCTGATTCCTCTGCAGGGAGTGGGTGGAATCAGAGCAAGGTTGTGGTTTTGTTGGTTGCTTTTTGTTTTTCTATACTTTTGGCTGTAAGTGCTGTTTGGAGTGTCTCAGGGAGATTCTCTCACTTCCATCCCTGTCATACTTGGATATGTTTTACCTTTTAGTTTGTGTATGTCTGTGACATCAGCAGTTTGTTCTAATGAAAAGATGACAAGTTCCTAAGTGCCTCCTGTACAGAGATCTCTGTATACTGTTAAGCAGGTGATTGAGACAGACCTAAAAAGAACAACCCTTGGGATAGTAGATAAAAAATAAATAAATCACAAACCTCCCCTGTGCAGCATGGCTTTTTTTTTTCCTGGGGAGTGGTACATTGTGCTTCTAACAAAAGCCAAGCATCCATCTCTACCTCATAATGCACAACAGTTCTGCTCATGGAGGATTTGTTCTGTGTCTATAAATACCTCCAGAAAAAGCTCATGCTGGTTTGCTGTAGGATGAGAAGTGAGATGGGACTTCTGTCTTGGTGTGAAATCTGTCAGTGGATCTGTAGCATGCCATTTTCCAAGCAGAACACTTAATCTGTGAAGCTAATGCTTGCTTTGTCTCCCAGCATCTTTGGTGTGTTTTCCAGCTTTGTTCAACTCTGTTCCAGTGAAGAATTGAGCAGGTTTTGTGAGGGACTGTTGTGAGATACCAGTAGCTGGCGTGGCTCAGCATGACATTTATATGGAATCAACAATATCTAAAGACACCAAGAACTGACAGATACCTCTGTGGGAGCTGTTTCTTCCAAAAGTGTTGCTAATCCTCCTACACCCTAAGATTTTCCTGTACCCCCATATAAGCTGTGAATGTCTCTAACCTGCTGCATTTTCCTGGTTTGGAGATGAGATCAACCACAGTGTGCTCTGCTCGTTCCCCTGTGGCTTTGGGCAATACTGCTTTCAGGTCAGACTATTTCCAGAGCAGCAGCACAAGACTGACAGATCTGGCACTTGCTTTTTTGGGGATGATTTCTCTCAGTCACTGAAGCCAGTAGGTATCTTGGGAAGAAGCAAAAGCCTGCAGATCATAGCACATCTTGGGAAGGAGCAAATGCAGGATGATTCCACTGGGTCTGGGTGGCTTTTTTGTGCCTTGCAGAAGAAACAGTTTCTGTTTACTTAAGAACTGGTGTGGTAGCCATTCAGGTTGCTGCTCATATGCTTGGCATTTGAAGAGAGTAGTTGTGTTCCTAAGGCTGCTGTGCTTCACATTTTCACACTAAATTAGAATGTTAAAAGTAGAAAAAAACCTCCCTCAATAAGAGCTGCAAAAAAATCTCAGAGCTTCTCCAAACCCTAAATTTTTTTTCTTCTCCACCATCACCTTTTGCATCTGTCCAGTCCATAACCTGGGCTGGGTTGGGTCAGGATGGGGAAGCAACTTTCCTAAGGAAAGCTGTGGGTTCACGTAGGGATTTGGCTCATGTAGGGCTTTGGAACCATGAGTATCCACCCGGGCATGGTGTGCTGCTGTTCAGAGGGCAGCAAGTAGCCCCTACGAGCAGTGTCCTCCTGTCTGCCCCAGCCCCGTGGTCAGTGATGCTCAGGTGGGGGTTCCCCAGGCTGCACCCCAGGTATTGGGATGAGCAGCAGCTGATTTGGCTCCTGGGACTCTGTTGGCACCTAACCAGTTTTCCAAGATGCTCCTGAGGCAGAGATACTTCCAGTTAAAGTTTGACTCAAAATCCTCAGCTCGTTAAATGCTGCTTGGCACATTCTTGGTAGATTTAAGTGCAGATAGTCACTTCTGCAGGGACAGTGTGGTCTGGGGGGGTGGTTCTCTTTATTTCTTTTCTGAATCCTCTGCTGTTTCCCTTCTGGAAATCATATTCTTTCAAGCTGGTCTGCAAGTGCTGAACTGGGGGGAAAATTATTCAGCACAAATCAGTGTATGCCTCTTGGAGTTGCACTTGTGTGTGGTGAAAAATCAGGAGTGAAAATAGCATCTATTTATTGTTGGTGTATTCAAAATGTAAAGCTTACTCTCTTTTTACCCAAGCAATGGTGAAATGTATTTTCTTAAGGATGCCAAAGGCTTTTTAAAGTCTTTTTTCTATTGTTGTTTGGATATTTTCCTCTAAAAATAACTTCATCTCCCATACCTGTCCTGTCAAAACCATGGATTCCTACTTTAAGCTTTTAAACTTAAAATGTAGCTGATATGTTTCAGCAAGATCGATTGTCAAACAACTGGAAATTGTAGCCTCCTGCCACTCTCCATGGTGTCTTTTTTTTTCCTCTGGCAGCCCTTGCAGGATGCTTTTGCTTTACACCAGAAGGTTTAGACCATTCAGCATCTGCCCTTGAGTACCTCGTTCCAGCTTGTTGCAGTCTTTGTTCCCTTCCCCCGAGATGAAGTAGTCACTGCTGTTTGGATTCTGATTTGCAAATGGCTGTTGAGTCTGGTACAGTCACATTTATTGGTATTTGGGGAAGTCTAGGAGTGCTTCTTTTTTCCTTTATTTTTTTTTTTCTGCCTCACTGGAGCTGATTTCTCCTGAAGCCTTTTGCCCCGAGCGAAGGCTGAGCGTGCGGTGAGGGAGCCATGTGTACTTACATCTCCATTCCAGTGTTTCCAGCTGTGCCAGAGGAATAAAAGCTGTTACAGAAGATAACATGAAGGCTGAGATGCTGCTGATAAGTCTTTAATATTAAATATGCTGTTTGCCATAGTAGTTTTTTGAGGATCAGTGTGGGGAGGGGATGCTTCTGTAAAAACAGATAGGTAGGAGTAGAGATTATTTGGTATTACCTTTGGTGTCCTTCCCGTTGTTATTAAAATGCCTCTCCTTAGGATCTGTTTCCTTCCAAACTGACTTGTTCAGAAACACCTCCAGGCACTACCCTTTCTAACTCAGTTAAATCAGAGCAAGCTGCAGAGCTTGTTTTCTGAAAGGTGGGGTTTCCCACCGCCGGGGACCGTGTGAAATATCCCCTGTCATTCCTCTTGTGTGAGGATCTGAAGAGTGCACACTCTGAGCCGTGGTGGTCCTTGGTAATAGCACGTGCCCAGGGAAAAGGGGAGCAGTGGACACGTGTTGGAAAGGGGCAGTGGCACAGAAGGAACAGCTGAATGAGGTGAGCTGTTCTCTGCTTGGAAAAGAAATGCAGATGATTGAGATTCCACCTTTAGCTTCTACAGGACGGGCTGGTTGCCGATGCGTTGCTTGTTAAATTCTGGTTTTGTTGAATACAAAAAGTGCATTTGGAATTTGGCCTGAATGTTTTCATCAGAAGGTCTCGTCTACCCAAGAGGATTTCTTTGTGGTTTATTTGTTGTCTTTTTTCTCTTACCTTAGACAACAGTCCCATGCACAGGTTGTTTTGTGTCTGTTTTTGTGGCATCCCTTTGAGCTTGACATGTTGTGTCCTAATGTAGCCCAACAAGACCAAACACAATTAGTACCAACTATTTTCTGACTCTTTGCTTTCCCTTTTTTATTTGCTGTTGTGTTGCCTCAGCCTCTTGAAACTCAGAGGCCACACCAACATAAGACTCACGCTGAAAAGATTCCCAAGTTACTCAGATGTGGGAATGATGTATGGGAATGAGTCTTGGTTCAGGGTCAGCTCTTAATTCTGTTGTTGAGAAGCGGGATGCTGCAGGGTGAGGCAGCAGAGCTCTGCTTTGGCAGAGGGCTGAGAAATGGAGGGACACTGGATCCAAGTCGTTTGAGACAGCAGCAGCCTGAGTGTGCAGTACAGAGTGATCTGTGTTCGGCTGACGCTGCGGCCGTACAAGCAGAAAAGTGATTTAGGGTTGCTCAGTAATTGCTTGATGCTTTCAACTGTGGTGTTGCCAGTGTTTGTTTTTCCAGCCTCACTGGAAGGTACATATTGGATAATGGTGCTTGTCCGTGTGATGGCTTTTTGAACTGGGAAAAGATTTCTATCCATTTTTACTGGGATTGTGAGTGTGAAAATAATCTGTGTTTAAAAAACCAAAACAAAACCAACACAACACCAAAAAAGCCTTTACCTCAAAATATTCAAAACAGAATCCTTGAGAATCTTAAAGATGTGGAGTCTCAAGCGTGGTATTTCTGGTTTTAGTCACCTACAGCAAAGAGCCAAACCATTTCTATGTATTTATAGCCTCTTTGGTTCTTGGCTTTTTTATGGGACATCCTGGTTGTGCATCTGATTGTATCAGGTTCCCATAATAGTATCAATAAATGGTCCCCTGACAGCTTCAGAAAATGCATAATCTCAAATTATGAGAGAGACTCCAACTGAACCCAAGAAGGTTGGCTTTTTTCCCCCCTGGAGAAATGAGTATTCAGAGATAAAAACTTAAATATTTAATAGCAGTCCTCTTAGATATCTTTGCTGAAAGCGGTTCATTTTTTTTCAGGGCTTCACTCTGTGCTAAGAGAAATCTCAATCTGAACCCTGGTTATGATGATGGATAGGGGATGCTCTTGGTTGGTGTAAGAGACTCCTGTCTGGGTCAGGGATGCTTGAAAAACTGTGGTTGTTTTGAAGCTGTTGTTAAACATTTCTGTGGGGCGAGGAGGATGCGATCCTGAAACCCACATTTTCTTATGTGTCAAGTGGCCCAGAGGTTTCCCATAACTTTTGCTGTACCCCCCAACAAAATACTCCTGAATTTACTTCAATATGGGTCTTGTGACACAGTCTTTTCTCTTTATTTGCCCTCAGGGCAGCCTGGGAGGTAAAGAAAACCTCTTACTTTGCGGGGTGAAAGGTGACTTTTAAAGTCACATTGGGAATCCAGAGGGAAGTGGAATCTCTGACACACAAGGGCCATTCTGACTACTAAATGATTCTTCCACTTAGCAGAGGAGGTGCAGGAGACCATTATCTGAATTGGGGTAACTGGGTTAGTGAATATTTTTAGCAAAGCTGTTAAGAGAAGTTGGATTTTTCTGCAGTTGTAATCTCTTTCTCTTTCAGTTCTCCTGAATTGCTTGAATCTCTGTATGTAGGCCAACAGCGAGATGTGGGTAATGCTGCAACTTCTGAAAGGCTCTGAGATGTTCTGTTGTTCACTTAGGAATAACCTGTTCCAAAAATTTACTAAGGAGAATCATCTGGGGTGTTTTTTATACCACAATGGGGATCTTATGAATGGTTCCAAATCTCTGCAGGGTGGGGGACAAGGAGAAGGGGCCAGGCTCTTGTCAGGGGTGCCCTGGGCCAGGACAAGAGGCAATGGCAGCAGGGGAAACAGGGGAAGTTCCACCTCAACCTGAGGAGAAACTTCTTCCCTGTTCCAGTGACAGAGCCTGGCCCAGGCTGCCCAGGGAGGCTGTGGAGTCTCCTGCTCTGGAGACTTTCCAGCCCCCCTGGCTCTGTTGCTGTGTGGGCTGCCCTGGGTGACCCTGCTCTGGCAGGGGGTTGGACTGGTGATCCCCAGAAGTCCCTTCCAACCCCACCATTCTCTGAGTCTATTGCTCTGTAGTACAAATAGCTGAGCAGCTCTACTTGCAGGCACTGGAGCTGGTGAGGGGAGCACAGAATGGAGATGGAGGGTGTAGGGGAGCACAGAATGGAGATGGAGGGTGTATAGAGCTGTGCATGTATAGCAGCCTAGCTCCTAACCCGCACTGATGTTCCAGCAGGAGATGTGTGTGGTTCCTTCAGCTGGAGCAGGCCCAGCAAACGTGTGTGTCTTGCTTTGTACCTGCCAGAATTTGCTGATGGCTTGCTCAGTGCTGCGTGCCCTTCTGAAGCACAGTGACCCTGGGAGGCCACGCTGCTCTTGCCTGATACTGCTGATGCTGGTAGTGGCTGTTTGAGTTGCACTGCAGACCCAGTTGTCTCCATCCACACAGCTCCAAGAACAGCCATCAGTTCCTCTTTACCATCCCAGCACTGAGTCCTGGCACCACATAAATCATACAAAATGCCACCACTGAAGACTGACCCATTAGTCTTGAATGCTGCCCCAGGTCATAACCCTCCTCTACTTCCTTCCCCTTTTTTATATTCCCCTTTATTTTTCTTTCTCTTCCCTTTTATATATTGTTTTTTCCCATTACAATTTGTTGTTCTTTTTCCTTTTAGAACCTATCATATGCTTTCTTCTTTTCTTACCACTTTCTGGGTCAACCATAAATACCCAGTGTTGTTCTTTGATAAACCCATCAACTTGATTATTTTTCACTTTATGTGAAAAATATATATTTTATCTTTTTACAGTTTAACTTCAAAGCAAAGTGGTTCAATGATGCAAACAAATCTTAAAGCAAAGTTAATCTTGCTATAGAGAAGCACATGTTTCTTTGTAGTTGAGAATCTGTTTGCTTAGGTTGGTAATAGGGGGTCTATTCTATACTTGCTTTATGTGCAGCCCAGATTTTCGGAGTATTTTAGAATAACCTTGGCCATAAGCTTCAAACAAAACTGTTGCCAGCATAAACAATTTATTTTCATCATACCGTGTGTGATCGCTGAGCTGTGAAGAGCTGCCTACCATCCTTCAGTTCTGCTGCTGCAAAAGCTGAAGGAAAATGGAAGCATCTGAGGTGGTTTTGTACCTGGTGTGTCATGTGGACCAGTGCCAGAACTGGGCAAAAGAATGAGAAATGAGAACTGGTTGTCAGTCAGCTTGAGAAACCCTCGATCCACCCGCAAAACTGCTCCCCTTTGGGGAAAAAAATGCTGAGCTAAGTCACTTCCACCTCCACCCTCTGCTCAAAATGTTTAAAGGGCTGCTTATTGAGATGGCTACGAACGTGTGTAAGTGCAGCAAGCACAGAACTGGCTGCCTGGGTCGGAGGGATGAGAAACTCTGTCTTCAGCAGCCCTCCAGGATGCCCAGCCTTGAGGCAGGACAGGAGCTGCCGTAGGGCAGGCAGCTCCTGGGGCTGCCTGCAGCACCTTTGGAAGGCTGCTGTGAGCAGAGCTGGGGGAGAGGCTTATGGATGTGGTTCTGAACCCATCCTGAGCTTAAATACATTTTCTTTTAATTCACTTTGGTTGGACTTGGTGAATAGTGGATGACTTCAGAGGGGATTTTTGTTTTTCTTAATTTGAAGTGAGCTATCTCCTCGTTAGGTGTTATGATACATAAATGTGCTATTTCACAGCATACTGTGGGAGTGTTTCATTTGAACTGAGCTGACTGCCCTGCTCTTCTGGCTCAATCCAGCTCTTAATCCGTTCGCCTTTGTGGAGCTTGCATTTGGCCTCTGTTGGATCCAGGCTTTGTACTAGAACTGAACAAACCCGGATTTGACTCGCGAGTGACAGACTCATCAGCTCCTTGCTCCCCTGTTTATACAGCAGAAATACTCCTCACTTTTCTGTTATCTTTAGTGGGTTTGGTGTTTTAAATGTCAGGGTTTTGTGGCTTTTGGTGGAAGGGCAGCTGCTGGTACACACTTGTTTCCTTTTGAGAAAGTCATTTGAGCATCTTCCTTTAAAACACAAGAAGCCTGGAAGCTGAAGCAGCTGTAGTCTTGCTGGTGGATGTGGGAATACAGAGCAATTATTCTGTCCTGGAGAGAGGCACGGAAGGCCTTTAGGATTTGGAGGACGTTGCTGTGTGTCTGTCCTGCTTTTCTAAAGAGCCAGCTCCTGCTGTGTGGCTGGATTTCTGCCGCCTGCGATGGCTGAGCTGGGGCAACACAGTCGTAGGTGCTCAGGGGGCACTGCTGGAGCTCCTGCTGGGAGACCTGGAGGGGCAGGACAGCAGCACTCCTGCTGCTACAGCTCTGATCCTGTGCTGGGGGGGGTTTCACCATCAACTGAGCAGAGCATTGCTAATAAAGGTGCCCTGGGTGCACGCAGTAGGCAGTGTTCAGGTGAGCTGCTGGCAAGGGAAAGCAGGCAGCTTCTCTTTGCTGCCCCTGCACATTCAGTGTGTCTGGGAAAAAATGCCTCTTGAGAGGGCAGAAGGGTCAGGTGGAGAGGAGATTCTGTTCCTATGCCTCTTTTTATCTCCAAGGCTGAGCTTGTTTGTTTAAGGAAAATTGCTTGCTTTTTATTTTTATTACAACCAGCCACGTGGAGTGGCAAGGGTTCCAGAGACTTGGGGGTCTAGGAAATGTTAAGTTCAATAAACATTGAAGGATGAGGAAGACAAGATATCTCTGTGGCTCTAGGACGGGGAAGACAAGACACTTCTATGGCTCCAGGGCTAAGGTTTTTTTTGAATGGTAGAGGTTGGAAGGGACCTCTGGAGATTGATTCCAACCCCCTGCCCAAATAATGCCAAATGATGAGCTTAAAGACAAGCAGGG
>VWZY01003458.1:101105-114365 GCA_013399075.1 Chloroceryle aenea
GCCCTGGGTGCACGCAGTAGGCAGTGTTCAGGTGAGCTGCTGGCAAGGGAAAGCAGGCAGCTTCTCTTTGCTGCCCCTGCACATTCAGTGTGTCTGGGAAAAAATGCCTCTTGAGAGGGCAGAAGGGTCAGGTGGAGAGGAGATTCTGTTCCTATGCCTCTTTTTATCTCCAAGGCTGAGCTTGTTTGTTTAAGGAAAATTGCTTGCTTTTTATTTTTATTACAACCAGCCACGTGGAGTGGCAAGGGTTCCAGAGACTTGGGGGTCTAGGAAATGTTAAGTTCAATAAACATTGAAGGATGGGGAAGACAAGACATCTCTGTGGCTCCAGGGCTAAGGTTTTTTTTGAATGGTAGAGGTTGGAAGGGACCTCTGGAGATTGATTCCAACCCCCTGCCCAAATAATGCCAAATGATGAGCTTAAAGACAAGCAGGGTGGCTGGGTGTTGAAATCTTTCAGCAGAATGGCTTCTGACTTAACAGGGAGAGAGACTGCTTGTGCTGACAGAGAATGGAGGGTCTAGAGCACAAGTCTGGNTCTTAGTTGTCAGTCCTGTGTCTTTCAGGTGTTGTTTGTTCCTGCTGGAGAGGAACAGAAATATGAACCAGAGTTTTCATACGAGCCAGGTACTGTGTGTGTGTCACTGTCATTTATAGCTCACGGGCCTTTCTTCATTTTCATTGCAACAGGGAAACAGCACAAGGGCTCTCACTCCTGGGTGTGAGCACTCAGCACGGTCCCTTTTGATGCCTCCAGAACACTTAAGGGACTGAATTGTGCCAGACCAGACTGTACCCTGCTTTGAAGATTTGGGGAATGCAGAAAGAATATATCAGCATTACTAAACCTGATAATAGAATTAGTGTCAGATAATTCCAGCCAGCACTGCCTGTTTCTGGATAATTTAGCAGAAAGTGGGACTGGGCTGGTGATCTCATTGCTATGCTCTAGGAGGAGTTCTGCTGTGTATTTAAGCTGTAATGCATTTCTAGCTGCAGGGAGGGCACAGGAAGGGGTTATGAGCCAGAAAATTTGTTTTTTTTTTTCACTTAAAAACCCCCAAAATACCAAGGAAGTTCCAAGAAGGGCATTTCAAAAAGAAATTCTGCAGCTCTTTGTTCCTGTGTCATTCACAGAGGGGTACTTTGTTGTGTGTGCCTCTGTTCTAACCAGCTCTCTAACAGCACTTTTTATTTGTAGTATTTGTGTACCAGTTTGAGCTACATTCTGTGTAATAACACAGGCCAAGCTCCTTTGCCAGCCATCCAGGAAAGCACAACTTGTCACCACAAATGTCTCAGCAAGGGACAATTGACACAGACGTTCTCGCTACCAAATGCAAAGCCATTTGGAACCAGTTCAGCTGGAATTTTAAATGAGGTTTAAATAATTCTGAATTTCCTGATCATTGACTTGATTGACCAGTGATGGATTAGCTAAAACCAGATTCCCAAGTGCTCCCTTCCAACCCAAACCACCTTACAATTCCATGAATAATATTAAAAACTCTGGGCTTTGTATAATTCCCTGGCTCCAGGTGCTTCAGCTTGACAAAGACTTGGATGGTTGCTGCTAAAATTGTGAGATTTGGACATACCAAGTAAAACTGAGAGTTCTGGTTTGGTGGCTTTTTTATTTCCTCTAGAAATGAGATGAGTTCACAGAATCATAAAATCATCAGGGTTGGAAGAGACCTTAAAGTTCATCCAGTTCCAAACCCCCCCACCATGGGCAGGGACACCTCCCACTAGATCTGTAAGATAGAAATATGGAAGGAAATCAGTGCAACAAGCCAGGAAGAAGTTGTTTGTTGGTTGTAAGGTTATGGATGGAAGTGAGCAGGTTCATCTTCATACAGAGGGTACCAATGACAGGAGCTGGGGCTCTTGAAAGCCAGAGCTGAGGCTCCAAGTGACGGGGCTTGCACTTGACCCTTGGCTTCCTTCCTCCCAAAGGGGAGCTGCCTCCTCTTTCCTCCACCCCTACCTCTCTTAAATTAGGAGAAATGGCAGGAGGAGAAGAAACTGGGCAAACTGAGATAAGAATCAGAAGAAAAGGTAAAAACCAATCAATAGAAGTGCTGCCAGAGTGAAAGGAGGTCAGTGGTTTTTGTAGGGGGAATCGACCGCCCTGTAAAACGCTGCAGGTCCTGCCTGTTCCTTTGCAGAAGGGCTAATCTGGAAGATCTAATCTTGCTCAGTGTTCTTACTCAATAAGCTTTTAGATGTGCAGTTCACGTGTGATGAGCAGACCTCACAGCGATGGGTCTGCCCCGGGTGCTGCAGAGTCCACAGCCCCGGAGCAGAAAGAAATGGTGGGTGAGCAGAAGCTCATCAGATGGCTGCAGTCCTGCCTGGGGGTCTCTGTTCTCCATCCACCTTTGAAGAGGTTTGTTGCCAGGAGCAACTCGTCTGCATTACTTGGTGACAGGGTAATTGCCCTGCCTGCCTCCACATCTGAGCTGCTGTGAAGGCTCTTCCATGCTCAGATCCTAGCTGTTGCTGGAGTGGCTGAGATGCTGAGCTGAGCATTTCCAGTGCACAACCCGAGTGAAAAGGTGGAGAGGAGGAGAAGCAGTGATGCTGTCATTCTCCTTCCTTAATTCTCTGATGTGTTTTCAGGGCACGCGGATTTAATTGCGCCAACGTTTCTGCTGGATTGCAAAATCCTGCTACAACATCAGGCCAGTAAACATTCAAGCTCCCAGCGCTGCTGTCTCAGGTTGGAAATGAGGAATTGAATGCAAGTTGGTGTTCCTGGTCTCCTGATGAATCAGGAACACACTCAGCCAGGAAGGTAGCAAGGGGGGAGGGTTATTTCCTCATCTCTGGGAGTACAGTTACTCTGTGAGACTATGGCTGCTGGTATCTTCCACTCTCCCCTCTCCTGGATGGTGCTAGTTTGGGCTTTTGAACTCTTGAGATCTTTCAGTTCTTGAGGGCAGAGGAAAATAATCACAGAATCATTTTGATTGGAAAAGACCCTTCAGTCCAACCCTTCCCCCAGCACTGCCAGGGCACCACTGACCCCTGGCCCTCAGCACCACAGCTCCACGGGGGGCTTGGAAACCCCTCCAGGGGTCACAGGGACTCCCCCCTGCCTTGGGCAGCCTCTTCCATGGCTTCACAACTCTTTTGGTGAAAAAAGCTTTCCTCCTGTCCAATGTAAACCTCCCCTGGCACAACTTGAGGCTGTTTCCTCTTGTCCTATTGCTTGTTCCTTGAGGTAAGAGGCTGACTGCCACAAATACACGTGTGCCAGTGTTGCTGTTGGTCCTACAGTTTTCTGTCTGTGATAATGGGATGAGACCAATTAAACCCTTCTTGGTGGAGCATGTCCCCAGTATGGAGCCATGTCCTCACCATGTGAGATGTGCCCGGCCTCGCTGCATACAAGTGGCTACTGGGAGCTGGGCTTGCTGCTGTTTCTTATTGCCAGGACAACTCTGAGACCCTTCAGAAACTCCTGCCTTCAGGATTCAGCCTCATCATAAATCAGTGGCTCGGGATGAATCCCAGGGAGAACTGCAGGAGTCTATAGCCTGGCTGCAGATGTGACTGTGTACGCTTGTGAGATGCTTTCTCTGCAGAACAAACCCCATACAATGCAGGCAGTGGGGTACAAGCATCTCACTTGTTTCTTTTTGCTGATAAATATCCATCCTGACAAGAGGCTTCCTGGCCAGTGGTGTAGTTTGTTCTCTGATCCCCTTCAATCCTTGGTTTTGTGGAGCATGCTGAAAAGAAAGCTGGTCTACAGACCAGTGGTGCCCTTACATTTCATTTTGACCTCTCCTGACCTGGGGTGGATTTGAATCTACAACTGCCAGTGCTCGTATCCCATTACTAATCTCCTGAGCCACCCAGTTGTGCCATAAATCTATTAAGTGAGATGTTTAACAAAGCAGAGATTAACACAACACTGCTGTGGCAGAATTAAGATGTAGTTACATCTTGAACCAGGGCTGCTTTTTGTCTCACTTCTCTTCTGCAGGTGGAACTGAACCTCAGCATTTTGGGACTTTCACTTCACCAAAAATGCTTCGTGTTTTGAAACATCCACCTCGTTTTTTGCTTTTTGTTGCAATATTATGAACACAGACAATAAGCAGAGATGCTGCTCCACGTGTCACTTGTCTTCACAGTCCCCCTAACCCTTGGGGTGGCCTTGTCTGGCTCCTCTGTGCTAGGGAGCTACCTGAGGATACATTTTACCACATGATGGCATTTTTATTTTTGTGAAAAGAAAATCACAGTGCCCTTTAAATAACAAAACCCCAGTAGTTTAGAACACGCTTTTGAAGTATTGCATTTTTACAAAATAGACAATAAATTGTTCTCTTTTCATTCCCAACTGCTACCAAAATCACAAGGCCTTTAGATAGAGGAGTCTCAGGCATCTAGAATTCTAGTACCTTCCTTTCTCTTTTCTCCCACAAAGGATACTATTCTGTAGTTTTCTTTCTAAAGTGTTCCATTGCATGGTTTTATATAGAAAAGAAATGATTAAATTCTCTTATCCTCTTGCTGTAGGGGAGTGGGGGAGGTTAACTGAAATTCCAGAGCCTCCTAAAACTGGGGAAGTTTTTGAGCCTGGCTTCAGAGCTCACTGAGTGCTTTATAGAAGAGCTTGCAAGATGTGTGTTGGAAGTGGGAGCTGTCAAAAGCAGGTTAGCCAGTGACCCTGTGTGCTGATTGTGCTTTGCAATATGATGTGGTAAATATCCTCACAAGATTTGTGTTTACTTCAGAACCTCTGATGTCCAGAGGATCTTTATCTGGAATGCGAGTGACAGCATTTTCAAGTTAATTTAATTAAGCTTGTCTGTGCTTTGTGGATGTAAGATGAGGAGATTATGCAGGTAGCTTCAAAAAGGCCTGAAGAAGTCTGTTAAATCAGTCAGAGCACGTTCAGTTATAGCAGTTGTTTTCTGTTGCTCATCATACAGCGGCGCAAGCTTCCCGAAAGCCAGAGGGATGGCACTGGGCACGATGCTCTCCTGTGTGCCCCAGGGTTGTTAGAGCACCTTGTGGCTAATTCTTCACTCGGATGGTTTTATACCAGTGATAAAGCAGAGAGGTCTACTGAACTTACCACAGATCTACTTAAAACTCACTTTTCTGAGCAGAGATGGAATTAACAACTTTGCAAAAGAAACGCAAGCATGCAAAAGTTATCTTAATTTCTTCATGGGGGGTGAAAGACCCAGGAAAGGGGGGATGCTGCACAGACCCGTGAATGAAATCCTTTTCCCCACGATCCTTAACACAGCTTCATCTTTTCAGCCTTGAAATCTAACTGCAGGAGGACAGCAGCGGTCTCTCCAAACACCCGGGTTTGTGCTGTTGCATAAGCAGTTAAGTAATCGAGACCCAAATCTGCAGGCTGCGGCGTGGCGTGCAGGGCTCTGGGAGGCTGGGAGGCTGGAGCTAATCCTGATGGCATTAAGCTGCACCGTGGAAGTACCAAGGGATGCGCCGACCCAGCGCTGCCGGGAACTCAGCATCCGCGCCCGGTGCTTGGCGCTGCCAGGGCTTCCGTCGCCGGCCAGGCAGTGCCCCCCCTGAGCCACCCCCCTGTCTGCCCAGGGAGCAATGAGGATGATGAGAAGCTGGAGGAGGCTGTGTCCTGGGACTTTTCCAAGCCCCTGTCCAGTTTCCGAGCCAGGCAGCGATGGGGAGTCCCAGAAGAGGAAGAGGAGCGAGTTGGTTGCCCTCGAGTAAGAAGAGGTCCCATTTTCCATGGTGTTGGTGGGTGCTCCCAGTCAGGCTGCAGCCTTCAGCAGTGGTGGGGCTCCTGAGCTCCAGGTGCACCAGGGTGCTGCTTCTCCAGCTCTTCACCCCAGTCCTCCTCCAAGATTCAGGGAGTCTGTCAGCCTGCAGTTTAGCATCTGATGGCCAGGCTGGGGGCTGGGACAGTTTGCACTGCTTTTTATGTTTGTGACTGGCATTATATAGACAACTAGCCCTAGGCACAGTTGTCCCTACTTGAGTAGGGAGGTTGGACCAGATGACCTCTAGAGGTCCTTTCCAGCCTCAAACATTCTGTGATTCAATGATTCTGTCCCATGAGATGTGCTGAGAAATGCCAGCGAGGGGCTGGAGCTGTTGCGAGGTCCGTGGTGGCTGGTGGCTGGAGCTGTTGGGTCCATCTCATCCTCTGGACTGTGGTGACTGGCTTGCACCAATACCAGTAACCAGTAATAGAGAGCTGTGTCTCTGAGTATTGCTGCATCAGGCATATAAAAAAATGTTGCTAAAGAGTATTGTTTAATAGTTGCCTTCATAGCAGGAGATCTTTACACTTACTTAAAACTCATATGAAGTTCCTTAAAGAGTCTATTTCCCAGGTCATGCATCTAGGTAGAAGAAAAGCTCTCAAATAATTTCTAAGAGTTGTTTTCCTAAAGTGCAAATCTATACCAAAATAAAAGAATGCTTTCTGAAAACAGGATTTGTTACAAGGAGTTAAAGGTTCTCTCTGATGCAAGTGAAAGCTAAAAGTGGATCGCTGGCCACGAGCCGAGTTCCTTCAGCTCAGAGAATATTCATAAGGCAGATCAATAATTAAGCCTGCTATGCAAAGGTAATGTTGTGTTCGACTCACATAGCTCTGCAGTGCCTGCTCGTACATGACTATTGGTTTAATTTCTTTTCCAGCTGAGTTTCAGGAGTATTACAAAGACATAAGAATTTCTTTGGGGCAGCTTGGTTTGACTGGTTTGACTTGGTTTCCATAGTCAGTACAGCCCAATAAAAGGAAAGCCTACTAACTCAATTTCTAACTGTGATTCTGTGACTTTGGCTGTTTTGTTACCATGCATTTATATTCTCCCTCTGTCTTCAGTCCTGTTTTCAGTTCCCCCTAGAGATAGATGGGATAGATCCTGTTTATTCCTCGTGCTTTATTATCAATGTAGTAACAACCTTATAGTAGCAGAATCACTGTAACTTGTGGGGAGAATTCCTCCTATCTAATAAGTTCTGTCCAATTCCAGGGGGAATTTGCAGGCCCAGCAATTTATCCCACTTGCAAATGGAGCAAGTTTGATTCAGTGTTCAGTAAAACGTGGCCTCTACATTTTCAAAGGGAGTAAAGATTTCAATTCCCACTCCAGTAGGCTAGAGGGAAGAAAAATGTTTTATGCCCCCTTCCAAGGGAGAAATTCAGAGCTGCACCAGGGCTGAAAAATGGAATAGCTGCTGGTAATAATGTGCTTTCTGCTCCCTGAAAAATTCTGTCTTCCAGGCCTGCAATTATGTATCTTCTATTTATAAAACCTCTCCTACGACAGCACTTATAGTAGCAAAAACTCAGGGGAAATAATTTCCCATTAATTAAGCTGCTGCATACTGCATGATTCTATTACCTGTATACTCAGCCCTTGTAGGTACTGGCAGTAGCATCTCATGTGGTGTGTGAAACTCACTCATAGCTGGTTCAATCCAACTGCATTACTAAAACTCTTTGACTTGAATAGAGAACCAGAAAAACAACGAGTTTCAGCAGAGTTATGGATTGCCAGATGAGTTGTCTGCTCAACTGTGCTGTGTGATTTGGCACTGGTTTGTTTCTGCAGGGACCAAAAGGTTTCCTGAGCTCTCAGCTGGTGATTGCATGAGTGGTGAACCCCTTCTACAGGGTTGAAGGGGTGCCTTTCTTTGACCAGGTTGTGAGAAAAGAACATCCCTCCTATCTGAGGGGACAGGGAACGAAAATGAATGAAAGGGACCCTGGGTATGTGATCTAGCTGCCCATTTCAGCTGAGTGCCCTCACTGCTGGCCATTAGGAAGAGCTGAATCTGGCAGGCTGGCTGAGGTGAAGCTGAGCCCCTTTGCCAGACTGCCTAGCACAGGGCTGCAGCATGGATACATGGACCTTCTGACCTGTGATCCCACCTCAGCTGCTGTTGCTTAGACCCCTGTACACACAGGCAGGCACAGAATGAGCTCCTCCACCCAGAAAGGGAGGGAAAGGAAAGGGCATTTAGTAAAAAGATGCCAAGAAGTGGCCAAGAAGGCCACCAGCATCCTGGCTTGGATCAGCACTGGTGTGGCCAGCAGGACTAGGCTGAGGGGTTTTCCCCCTGGACTGGGCACTGTTTCTAACTGAAATTATTCAATGCTTCTGTGGTTCTATGCAATAGGACTGTGCTGACCAGGTGTGGGACATAGTGACCAGCAGCCTACTTACATGGCTGGTGCTTCTGTGCCTTCATCCCACGTTTTTTCCTCTCCAAATCACCCGCATTCCTCCCTTTCCTTGCCTTTGTCCTCACCTATTCATCCCCTATGTCTTGTGCGATCCTCTAATGTTCTTTTCCTGCACTCCATTGCATCTGCTGTACCCCTAAGAAGTCTGAAAGGTAATCCTGGGATCTGTCCTGATGGTTTTTACACTTGGTCCATGGGTCACATGTTCTCCAGGGACAGCCTTGACAGAAGCCCTGTCAAGGTGCCTGCTTCCTAGAGTGGTGGACATGTGGAGATGAGCCTTGGATGAACGGATGGTTATTTTTTTGGCTTTTAAACACAAGTATGTGACCTTTTCTTGAGTCCTGTTCAAAACAATGTCCCCCTCGAGGGTGTTCTGGCGTGGTATTTTGGAGGCAAGTATGAAGGAACTTCACCTCCATCAGCATCAGAGCCTTTATGTTTGGGGTCATAACTGCACTGGGCACGTTCCCACCTGCTGGTGGGCATATAACTTGCTCACAGCTGCTTTCTGCTTGAGCAGAACAATCTTGCATCTGTCCTGGGATAAATCTGGATGGTGTCTCCAATTCTAGGGGATGCTTTCAGGCGATAATTCCTCCTCTGACTCAGATGTTTCCTCACAGCCCCAAGAAAAGCAGCATTTTGTGTGCTCTCTTCTTCCTTTCTGCTTTAGCAATTACAGACCCGAGCTACGTGCTCACTGTTGGACATTCTCTTCTAAGCCACCTCACCTTGCCCATGGCTTTTCTAAGGCACTTTGGGGCTGAACTTTGGAGTGTGGATTCTGCCTTTGAGTTCAGATGCCCAGCAGTCAGATGTCCTCTTACTTAGCACTGGTGGAGTCAACCCTGGACGTCTGTCTGAAGATCAGAGGGAATTAATCATGAAATTGCATCCAGGTTACTAATTCATAGCACGCAGCAACAAGCACCAAGTGCTTCTCATTTCCTCTCTGGGTGGAATTGGAGATTTCTTTTTGAAACAGGAAATGTATTTGGGTATTTTTAATCGAGAGCTTCTAGCACTATCTCTGCTCCGGGATGTGAAGCAATGGGTTTGGTAGCACCCACCTTTATGGTTAGGCTCCTTTTTTTAACTTGGGAAATCCTCAGGTTGGTTTTAAACTCCAAGCCCTGTAAATTTGGTAGGATACTCTGAATAATAATTGGCAATGCATACAGATAGCAGGGTTTGTGCTGTGGAAGGGCCAGAGGAGAATCTATCTCGCTGTCGATACAACTTCCACCAGCAATTGTGTGGGTGGATCAGAGCACTTATCTGTGCCATTATGCAGCAGCGGCCTGAGTTAATGGAACAGATTGTCAGGGGGACTGGAGGAAGTAATGGCATAGGAAGGAAGATGTGATTTATGTAGGAGAGATAATACCCTGAGTAGAATGAGAAAGTCTGAAAAATAACCTATGGAGGAGGCACGCAGATAAAGGTGGTAGCAGCAACTCAGAAAATAACACTTTATTTCTAGCTGCTTATTACTTTCTTGAATAAGCTCTAATAAGGTTGAAATCTTCCTGATTTTGGTATTTAATTCAAGCTGAGTTACATTTAGCAGGGGGGGGAATCAAATCCCCCCAGTGGGGGAAAAGTACTGCTTGGGAACATGCTAAAAATCAGGTGATGGTTGGGCTTGCTCACCCCCTCCTCTCTGTTTTGGAGCAAAGCCTTTGGATCCACCAGCACGTTGCCTTTGTAGGACAGATATGGCTTTTGTTACCTCTGAGGGAAGTGTGTCAAAGATTAAGAGCTTATAACAACAGCTCCCTCCAAAACAAACCAAAAGCCCCTCAAAACTGTAGTTTGCTCCAGAGAAAAACCTTCTGTCTGTATCTTGGCAGCTGAACTGCCACAGCTTTCCTTTAGGCTGGGCATCTTCCCCCTGTCTAAGGTGTTGTGGTGTTCTCAAGCCTGAGCTGAGGGTGAGCTCCTGTGGGACATGTGCAGAGTGGGTCTGTGGGTTGCACAACTGGGATGTGTGGAAGGAGGGAGGGAAAATCCAGTGGGAGAGGTGGTGAGGGTCACAACCTGCTACCTGGAGCTGGGTGGAGCTGATGGTGAGGAGGACTCCAAGGAGAGCTGCTGGGATGAAAGGGTCAGAAAGCTGAACAAGGTGAGTGAGGTGATGTGGGAAGTGCCCAATATTTCTCCAACATCACAGACCCAAGCAGGAACTTCTGGACAGGGAAAGGAGGAGGAGGATGAGGAGCCTAAGGAGCAGGGAGTGCAGCTGGCGATGGAGGTGGGATTCGGAGGATTTAGAGCAGAGAAGAAGCAGTGGTAGAGCAGGAGTATAAACTCTCCAGCTGAGGATAGGCAGAGGATCTGTGCCCACTCATACTCCCTTTTACGGGAAGGAGCGTGAACCTTGAGCTGTCTTTGTCTAAGATCAATGCTGAGATGAAGCACAAAAAAAAACCCTCCCCAAAACCCCGTAAGCGCTGCTTGGATAATGGAGCGCTCTCGTTTGGTGCGGTCAGTGACAGATGCTTTGTCATCTTTCACATTCACTTAATCCCTTCAGATACCACTGGTGGGTGTTCCAGTCTTTTAGCTGCTCAGAACAAAAATCCCGAGGAAGAAATTTGACCCGTGTAGCCCATTTGTGTGCTTTCCATTTGTAGCTTTCCAGTTTAGCAGATAAACACCAGTCGCAGCCGGTGCCTCTCTCAGCTGCTTGCAGCACGACTGTGCTGGGATTTGGTTTATTTTTTTGAGGAGGGGGTGTCTCTCTGACACACTGGCTGTTGAGAGCTCAGTGGAAGAGCTGATGTTTGCCTGGAGTGCTCACCGTGGTAGGATGATGTACTGGCATTGCTCTCTGCTACTCTCTCACGTTGCTTAGCTAATAAGCCTCAACTCAGGCATGAAGGAAATAAATGGGATAAGAGGATGGCTGAGGTTGTGTGTCCCATGTGGTTTTGGGCCTTTTGCAGTAGGGCTCATTGTCTAGTGCATGGAATAAGCAAAATGGGAGGATGTAGGTAAAAAAAAAAAATTAATTTGAGAAATTGTTCCAGAATAGTTAGAGCAGGGCTGGGCAACCCTTCTCATCGTGGGAGCTAGGAGCTTTGTGTAGCTGAGAGCCACACAGTGTGCTGGCTGGGGATCTTCTAGAGTAGGTGGGTGCCAATGGGGTGCTCCCAGCAGACCCACCACACTGCCACGGGTGGGGGCTGGGGGCTGGGGATGTCAGTCTGAGTCATCTCTTGGGGCTGGTGTCTTACCAAGTAGGGTGCTCAGATGGCCCAGGGTTCACCCCATGCCAGCGTGAATTAGTTACTAAGTGATTTCTAAATTACCCTCTTACCCTCAGGATGTGAAATCCTGGGATGAAACATGAAGAACACACATCACAGGCAAACACCACTCTGTTGTCTCTTCCCCGGCAGCCGTTAAGTACCCAAGTTTAAGAAGCAGGCAAGTGTAAGCGTAAGATCTCCTTGAAGTAAAATCAAAGTGTGACAAACACTGGCTAATTGAGCACAGCAGTTGAACAGCTGCCTGTAAATGCCAGGAATGGCACCTCGACTCCACAGAACCAGGCTCTGTGCTGGGTATCCAGCCACCTCAGAGTTAGCTTTGAAGCCTGTGTTACCCTGTTCTCGGAGTGGGTGTCACATCTTCGAAGGGAAGTGTTGCAGGCTTTGATGGAAGATGAGAGAGATGTCACAAGGCCGCTTAGTGTAACTTTAAGTAAAGGAATCAGATTTTAAATGCAAATGTCTTGCTTGTTTTTGAGTTGAGAATTGATTTGCCTTTTAAGTGTCATGCAAACCCATCTTTTGGCTCACGAATCTGTGTTTCTCTTGTAACGATTACGCTCGCTACAAAGAGGTAGCAAAATTTTCTGGAAGTGTATGTGCAGGTTGTGTTACACCCTAGAGAGAGAGGAGTAAGTGTCAGTCGTGGTGTCACCTGGGAGTTAGGGCAGCTCAGTGAGCTGATGGCTGTTCACAACCTGGAAGGGGCCCTGATTGCCTTCGAGACATCATTCTGGAGCTCTTCCCACACAGCACCTTGTCATTTGTGGGTGCCAAGGAGAAAAATCACAACAATTTCTGAGTAAGAGACAAGCTGAGGGCAGCCTAACAGTCTGTCTGGGCTGCCTGTTTTGGGTCTGAGCTATGGTTTTATTGACACACCTTTGGATGTTTAGCAGAGAAATGAAAATGGGCTCTTTCTGCTGAAGGACCTGAAGTGTGCTGGGACCACGCTCAGACTGTGCTGGGCCACCCTGGCCTCAGCAAAGGCAGCTCTCAGGACCTGCAAACTTCTGGTTCTCTCAGATCCAATGGCTGTTTCTCCCACCACAGCTTCCACTAGTTTGCAGTAATAAATTACAGATCTTTTTTGCAAATATTTATATGGCTATTCCCCCTTAGCTCCTGGAAGGGGGGAAAAAATAATCAACTTTCAGTTGCTGATATTTCAGCTTACTCTTTCCTGCAACTGTAGCTGCTGACCCAAATGTGAACACACAAAAAACATATGCTGTGGTTTATTTGCCAGCTAGAGAAAAGATGGGTTTGGAGCACAGGAGATGTCACATCTGCTTAGTCAACAAAATACTGTTGTCTCCAGTGCACCGAATGGCTTCCTTTCTTTGCTGTGTTTCAGGATGCCTGTGAAACTGGGTCTATAAACTGTTTGCAATGTTCTTTCTCTCACAGAGTTTCTCTTTTGTTTGCAGCAAGGGAAGCCGTATGTCTTTGATAGAGTGTTACCTCCTAATACAACCCAGGAACAAGTTTATAATGCCTGTGCCAAGCAGATTGTTAAAGGTAGGTGTTGGTTTTGTTTATTCGTGCTTGGGAGGGAGGGAAAATGCTGTGTGTTCTGTCCCCTCAGCTGTTTAAAGACAGGGGAATAAATGTTTAGATGTCTATATGAGAATTTAGTAATTAGTTATTCCAATTGTTTCCTTTTTTAAGGAGTTGTGTGTAAAAAAATTAAAACCCCCACAACAACAAAAAAACAACCCCACAACCCAACCCAACCCACCCCCCAAACCCAAACAAACACACCCC
>VWZY01003458.1:114396-139195 GCA_013399075.1 Chloroceryle aenea
CCCAAAATAACACCCCCCACAAAAAATAAGAAACAACCAAAAAAAAACCCCAAACAACTACAAAGCAAACAAAGAAATAACCCAACAAACCAACCAAAAGAAGAAGAGCAGAAGGAATTGCAGTAGCTGTTCCTGACTTTATCCTTGTGTGTGACTGTTGTTCCACACAAATACTTGGGGGTTTTGTATATAAGCCACAAAAATCCTGTTCTTCATGCAGCAGGAGATTTGGTACAGGATGAGTGTGGAGTAGCTGTGTCTTTGAGTGGAAGGACCATTAAAGGAAGATGTAGAAGGTGCTGGTTTTGTAGCTGTTTTGCATGCAGATAGCTTGCATTTGCCAGTGAAACGAGAGCACAAGTGGCTATTGGACAGCACCCAAATTGCTTTCAAAACAAAACCTCCATAAACTCTTGAATCTTCAAGATTTGAACCTGAGAATCAAACTTTTTGCGTGCATTTTAATTGCCTGTCATACCTCCCCCACTTCCCAAATCACCCTCACACCTCCCACTTGGATAGTCCATCCAGGATGGTATTACAGCTCCTACATCATTGCAGGGCTTCCAAGTAGTTCCCGGTCCAGTTGTTCCCTGGCCTTGTGTGGTGTCCCTGTATCCTCCAAGATTTGGTCCTCAGGTTTTGGGTTTAAATCAAAGTATTGATTGATAAGCAGTGGAAATGGTGCAGTAGCTGGTCAGAGTTGTGCTCACAGAGCAATGCAAGGCTGCATGGTGAACACTGTGGAATTTACCTGGCATGGGAGATTCGGGGTTGCTCGGAGGCTGGGGAGCTGCTGAAGCAGTGTTGAAGGACTTGGTAGCATTTCAGGCGTGCAGCTGGATCTTCTGAGAGCTTTTGTGTTTGCCAGTGGGGAGAGGTCCCTGGGGTGGGGGGCAGCCCTGCTGTGAACCCCACATTCTGTTCTGGAGGAAATGGGTTGGCTCCCTCAGACAGCCTCGAGCAAACCAACACGAGAGGACTGGGGCTGAGGACCAGCAGCTAAATTATTTGATGTTGGAAAAAGGAAATGAGTTGTAAGACTTCAGTTGCCTCCTCTCAGAGGGGAGCCTAATTACAGCAATTCTGACTTTAATCCAGACTGGTGGGATGGGGGCTGTAGAGTTTAGAAATCATTAGTTCGGGTTGCTGACACACCACTCAACTTTGGGAAGTTTGGGGAACTGTTTGAATCCCACAGTGTGTGCTAACAGAAGCAGCACATGGCTGTTTGTGGACTTGTGGAGAGTATTTATAGCCCCTGGGGAAGTTGGCTTCCTCTGAAAATGGTGAGAGAAATTAAAAAAATCCTATTAGAGAGCAACTGGGAAGATTTAAATCGGTGACTAAGTTTTCATTAACCAAAGAGAAAGGCAAATACTTTGCAGAGTCCTTTCTGAAAATAGGGAACAAGCTTACTTGTGCATGTGTGTCAGCTTGGACCTTCTAGATAACTTGAAGGGCAAGTTTGGTGTGGGGAGAGGGTGTAGAAGAAAGGAAAAGAGAAAAAGAAATGGGGGGAAAAGAGAGAGGAGGAGGGGAAGAGAAAGTGAGAAAGAGAATGATGGGAAGGGAGGGCAGAGTGTAAGACAGGGGGGGAGGCATAGAGGGAGAGCACAGTTACTGGGGTGATGTTCTTAAGCCCCGGGCTTACATTTCCTTATGTTTAATTTCCAGTTTAAGCCTAATAAAGTGCAGAGTATGATACAGACTGGGCTGCTTCTGATAGACTGGAACAATGTCATTCACTGCAGGGAAATACGAGCTGAGTGCATTACAACCTGGAGCACTACTTAAATCTTTGAGCTTTTTTGAGATAGCTTTTCAAGGTTACCTCTTGTTACCAGATTTCCCTATACCCCCATGCCCTGGCTGATGGTTTGATTGTGATTAATGTTATTACAGAAAATGCCAGCTGGCCTAGCACTCTCTAAAACAATGGCTCTAATAACTCTGTTGACAATAAGAATGATCGAAATGACGTTCTTTATTTTTCTTTCCCACTAAAGAAGAAATGGGCTTAGATTTAAGTAAACAGCAAAATGACTGAGTGAAAGCATTTCACATTCTGTACATGATAAAAATGAGAAACAAGGAGTTTTTTAGAGGAGGAGAAACAATCTGAGTCTTCCAGGATTTGCAGTGGGGCACTGGGCTGGTGGTTGCTGAAGGTACTGCCGAGGGCAGAAGCACCAGCAGCGTGGGGGTGCGTGGGGAACCCTCCCTGGTGCAAACAGCCACAGTCTGGGGACCTGCCTTTGCATCTTTTAAACTGAACAAAGCAACATCACTGAGTCTGAAAGAGAACAATAGTGGGTGATTGGCACCACTTCTGCCTTGCTTCCTCCTGCTTTCTATTGCCAGAAAACAGCTTCATCTTCTCAGTCGACAGAGTGTCTGGATTTTACAGTTGTCCTGCAGTTCCACTGAGGGGAGAATATGTAACAGCCCAAGCCACTGCTGAGCACTGGAGCTGGGAGCACGTTAGTTCACGTGTGAACATCTGCACATTTGTGTGTCCCGTGAGGAGGAGAAAATTGCCTTAATGAGTTTTTGCTTGGTAGGGTTTCTCTCACTCACTGACTTGCTATTCTGGTTACAATAGAAACCTCAAATGCTGAGTCGCAGAACTGGAAAGATGCAAAAGAGAAGGATAGAGCTAAAAAATTGATCATAGAAATGAGGATGAAAGAACTTGCATAGAGCCTTTTGGTTTTTCTTCTTGCCATTAAGACAGCCACCCTTGGCCTATTGGTGCAGAGCTCTGCTCTGAGACCACCGATTTTTTTGTAACCACAGGCAATTCAACAGACTCTTTTTTATAGACTAAGGTGTTATTTACCTTCCAAGCAGCAAAAGCCTTATCTGTGCTTTCTCAAGCAGAGCATATCTTCGTATACATTGGTGCAAATTCTGAGTAATTTTTTACATAACAGCTAATTAAGCTGGTCATTTTCCCCCCAGGCTGGGTACCAGTATAGAGCTGACATTGTACCTTGAGTTCACCTGGAGATAATAAGCCTTTGTCTTTTTTTTTCTACCATTCAAACTATTATTTTTTATTTTATTCTTTTTTTACAAGTTTGGCAAAAAGAGGAAATAGTAATAGTGAACTCTTAAGATTCTGTGACATGTCTGTCTTCAGCTCTCCAAGTAGCTCTGCCACAACTTGAACAGCTACTCTGTGTTTAATTGGAATATAAATTTTTAAATTACTTCAATTCCATTCATACTCAATATTGTTGGAAAGGAAATATGGGTCTCTGTAGCAGTTGTCTTTGAAAAAGGTCTCTTTCCTGTCTCTCAGGCTGCTCCTCTCCAGCTGCACAGCCCCAGGGCTCTCAGCCTGGCCTGGCCCAGAGATGCTCCAGCCTCTCAGCATCTTCCCAGCCTCTGCTGGACTCTCTCCAGCAGCTCCTGGTCTCTCTTGACCTGGGGAGCCCAGCACTGGACACAACACTCCAGCTGTGGCCTCATTAGGGCAGAGTAGAGGGGCAGGAGAACCTCCCTCGACCTGCTGCCCACACTCTTCTCCATGCACCCCAGGAGCCCATTGGCCTCCTTGGCTGAGTGCACATTGCTGCCTCATGGTGAACTTGTTGCCCACTAGAGCTCCCAGGTCCTTCTCCCCAGAGCTGCTTTCCAACAGGTCAACCTTTCTTGCTACCCATTTCTTTTCTTTGAAATCACCTTTCTGTGCTTTTTCTCTGAACTTGTTTCCTGTTTCCTCCATTTTTTTGATATTTTTCTAACATATTTAATCATCCTTCTGATCTGGACCATCTACATGTGGGGCTCCAAATGAGATTATATGTGATAGATATATGACTTTATATGTAGTAATCTCCAATATAGTCTTGTGTCTCTATTTGCTGTAAATACAGAGGCACACACATACACTTTTTATTCCTGTTACCCTCTATTAGCTATAGAGAAATGTAACAAATATTGGGGAAGCAGAGAAGCATATTTTCAAGAAAGCAAATTCCTGTTTGTCTGACTTGCTTCTTTCTTTGCTCTCCTGCTTTGCAGCCAAGCTTGGAAATTGTGGAGGCCATGAACTGTTGAGGGTGTAATAGTAGTGGAAACACACAATGTGACTTTAATTTCCTCTGTGTTGAGTGGTGCTTTAAATTACAGGCAATTAAGTTTTCTCTTCCTGTGTTACACAGGTATATTGGATAATATCTAATGAACAGAGATTTTTCCCTTAGAGAATTCTGGAGATTGGAGGATTCCAAAATTCTCTAATTCAGATTTTATTCTTAATTTATTTTTTTTTCCCTGAAGGCAGGTAGTCATGTCATATTTATCCCATTCTTTATTGCATAAACTCTTTTCCAATTGAGCTTCAGCATTGTAGATGACTTCTAATGCTGATCACAATAAGTTTTAATTGGTTTTCTTCTTCTTGCAGATGTTCTGGAAGGCTACAATGGCACAATCTTTGCTTATGGACAGACATCATCAGGAAAAACACATACGATGGAGGTACAGTGGCAAAATGAAATCAGTTTGGTAGCAGCAGTAGAATTTGAGGTACCAATTACCTGCCCAAGCCAGTACTCAGCTGGGAGTGACATATAAAAGTCATCTGGGTGTGTTTAGCTTCTGCTGCCTTTTAAGCTGTAGTATTTTTTTTGACATGGTGTTTTTTTCAAGAGATGTCTGCAGATATTGAGCTAAACCAATGAATGGCCAGTGAAAAATATCAAGTATAATTTCATACAGTTTAGGTACGTGCCTATTTCAAAGGATCTGAGTGAGATTTGGTAGTCCACAAATGAAAACAGTAATAAGGGTCTGCAGAGTTCCCTTGCGTGCAGGATTAAGAAAATTCATGCCTTGGTTATTGGTTTTCTCATTTGCACTCCCCTTCTGGGAAAACCACTCACATGCTGTGGCCCAGATGGATGAGTTTGAGAATTGTTGCTTTGGTGGAGAAGAACAGAATACCAACTGACACCAAATTCCAGTGGCTGAACTCCTAAGGCTGTTCATATTTCTTTCTTCCACACGAGGTGTGACAGTGTAAGTTTTCCCCTGATATTTTTGGTTTAACTGTTCAGCTGGAAGACATTTAGATATTTTAGCCTCTCACTAAAGAAGCAAAGAGGATCATCTAAGCATTTAATCCTCAGGTGGGATTGTTCCATCACAACACTGTAGAAGCTGGGTGTATGTCTTGGAGCATTTTGGATCAACTGTGAACTTTAAACAAGACATCTGCAGCAAAGCTCTGCTAAATGAAAGGGGAAAAAGGAGCTTTCATTTGCTTAACAGCATCAGATGGTTTTGCTACACTATTAACACAGGTGACCTACCAAACCTGAAGGTTAAAGGAGAAGGGAAGTGATGCTCTCTCCAACCAGCAAGCCCTGGAGAAACTGCTGTTCTCCTGCCACAGTTGCTCCTTTCCTGGAGGTTGCAATAACTGATTCCTCACGTCTAATTAAGCCTGTCCTTGTGAGGATGGGGAAATCACTAGTTCAGCCCTCACAGATGGCACAATGGCTGAGTAATCCACCAGCTCTGTATGTAATTAAATCAAAATGTCTGCAGGGCTTGAGCTGGTGCATCCACATGGCATGGGGAGAGATCTCTTAAAGCCAATTTATATTCAGAATTACAAGCTGTGATAAAGAAAATGACTGTAGAGAAATGGCTGGTTTACTTCTTTAATAAAGAAAAAGCTGTCATTTTAAAGTGGAATCAAGGCTATATGCAGTTTTAATCCCCTTTTAACCTGACATCCTCTTGTAAAGTTGCTAAAGTATATTGGGGAAGAAAAAAAATAGGCCGAAGTTGAAGAAATAGTAAATCCTCTTGGTAAAGCTGTTCTGGAGGATTTTCTGTGAAACATGAAATGCTTCCAGTGTTAGTGTTAAGCCTCAGGAGGACACGGTAGTATAATACAGCCAGGATAGGCTTTCTGACATACATAGGTCTGTCTCCTGTGCTAGATAAAACATTTGCCCACCTCTGTACCAGCATGGTAGGTAGGTACCACCTTAAAAATCACATCTTTTTGCTCACAAGTTGACAGTGATGGGCTTTGAGTTTTTGATGCTACGTCCCCAGAGACTATAGTTGTGGTGTCAACATCCTGAAATAAAACAAGCATGGTCTCCAACGTCACACTTCACTAGCTACTGCCTGCCTGCTATGCTTAAATGTGAAAATTAATGTTCTTCTTAAAATGAGAGGCTTTACTGAGCAGAGAACTCTCCGTCCGGGTGCTCTGGGGGAGTTTGCTGCAATGTCAGGATGGCAGCAGCAGCAGCAGCACATTTCTCCAGGCTCTTTTTGAGGTTACAGCTAAATCTGTGAGAGTGTTTTGTGTTTTGGGTTTTTTTTTGATTCCAGCTTTCCACTGAATGACCTCCCTTTACCTTTCCCTTCCTTTCCAGTTCACAGTCTCTATAAGTTACAGTGGCACCTGCTTCAACCATCTCTTCTTTTAATAAATTTTCCCCTCCGTCAGGGCTTTATTTTCTTTAATTATCCTCTTTTTTCATTCTCAGAGCCTGAACTAAAACAGTGTATCATCTGATGAGGACTTTAGAGTTTTTGAGAAGCTTAATAGGATGTTGTACAGCACTCACCCGCTTCCGCTGCAGGAGGTTAATTATTTGTATAATATAAATAAAATATTCACAGTTCAGATACAGCTGAGTGCTGCTCTATAGAGCAGTCAGTCAGCAATGTCCCTGATTTATGTATATTCCTTCCCTGGTTTCCCCCCCCCCTAGATGTGTATGCAAACCTTGTAACTACTTGAAATACAGGCTTTGAGATGGAGAGATTATGTCAGCTCTTCGTGTTAAATTTCCTTTGTCTTAGGTCGATGCTGAGCAGTTGACTGTCATTTCACCAGCTTTAACACCAAGAAAAGCAGTGTCTAGGAAGCCAGTATTGGAGTCAACCAATAAAAACTGAGAAGCTTGGAAAACAGGTTGATGTGACCCCCTAGTCATTCACAAACAGGCTTAATATTGAAAACTCCACCTAGATGTATATGACTTTCTTCCTATTTTGCTACAACAGTGTTGGTGTTTAATCATTTTTAGCAGTTACCTTTCAAATCTGACTTCCCATGGCTTGGAATTGTGGTTACCCACTAGATTTACCCCCCAAAAAATCATAATTCCCTACAGCTCTTTGGAGTGAGGTGCTTTGTTGTGCTGCAGTATTATGTGGACAAAAACACATTCAAAAGGTATATTTTTGCTCCCAGAAGTTATGTTCTGATGGAATCTTAAGACTCCTGACTTATCCTTCCCTATTCAAGCAGTTTGAAAAAGCATTTGGAAGTTAACAGCACAGTGTACACTCCAGTCAGAAAAAGGGTTTATTTGGAGTTTATACTTCTATTCCTTTTTCAAGCAGTGTTGGCTTTCCTGTACCTGTCTGCCTTGTTTCAAAAGAGCAGTGCAACTAAAAGGAGCCAGGCAGGCAGGGAAATTGTTGGGTTTGGTTAATATTCAGCTCTTGAGAGAATAGAGGGAGGTAGTTGTGCAAATGAAGATGGAGAAGAGAGGTGTTTGCAAGGCACAGTGCCCTGGCAATAGGCCCAGCAAGCTGAAATGGGAATATATTACTCTAATCCCCAAATCCCTGCAACCCAGATTTCCCTTTAGCTTTCTAGCACAGTGAAAGAGGACCAAAATGCTTTAATACTACGTGTTTCCAAACATCTGATTGAACCGGGCTGTATGTTTTGTTTGTGTTTATTCATCCCCTTTTGGCCGGAGAGTGACAGTGTAAATAGCAGCAGGATGGCACCGCTTGGCAGGAGCCAGGAGCTGACCCAACTGGTTGCTCCTGACTCTCGTTCTACCACCTCTTCTGTGCACTTAAATCAAGCAAATGCCTCCCCCAAGCAGCAGATGCACCCACAGGGGCCTGCTGGAGGAAGATGTGGTTGGATAAGGTGCCTGAGAGAGGCTTCCCAAGTTACCGTTCGGTTTTGTGTCCGCAGGGGAAGCTCCACGACCCTCAGCTCATGGGAATCATTCCAAGAATTGCACATGACATCTTTGATCACATCTATTCCATGGATGAGAACCTGGAGTTTCACATAAAGGTAAATGTAGGATGACGTGTTATGTAATGGGTGGGATGGAAGAAAGTTGAGCTGGATGGGAAATCTGCATTCGCCCTGGAACGTTGGGCTGCAGGATTTGTCCCTTTTCTAACTCAAAAAACCTGTTATGTTGCTGAGGTTGTTTACCAGAAATAATCTAACACAGTTACTAGCCTTTGATGGGAGCTGTTCTGGAGTGTGTTTTCAGCTTTGCTGCTCTGTTGATTGCCTTGTCTCACCACAGTTGATAGGCCAGCATGATAAGAAAACAGATTTCACTGCAGCTTCTCCAAACACTGGACCTCAGCCCTGCTAGTTATGCCCATAAAAACCACTGATCTGCATGATGTTTGTGAGAATACTGATGTGTTGTTCCTATCTCAAGGATATCAACAGTCCTCCGTAATATGTCAGGTGAAATGGAGAAAAAATGCCATTGGGCAATTTACAGAAGGATGTTTAGAAGCAGTCTTTAGCTCAAAAGCTTATGCATGGGATCCTTAGGATGGTCTTCTGTCTCAGTTTGAACATCTACTATGTTTTTCCATGTCCCTATCTTGATCCCAGCCATATGATCTCTCATGTTTTTTGAGTGACATTTAATTCCTGCAGTTCATCCAGTCTCCTGGGGAGCTCTGGGCCATGGGGGGGCATTGATCCATCTGGCAGAGTTGGGGTCAGACTGCATCTTGCTTCCAAGCAGACCTCAGTGAAACTACCCAGTGGATGACAGGAAAAATGAGTCCTCCTCTGTGCCATCCCTTCCCCAGACCAAAACCAAGTTCTCTCTAGATGATTTCAGTAAAGTTAAATAGCTGAGTGCAGATAAAGTGGGAAAACACTGGTCCTTCTGGTGACCAGGTGATGCTCTCTGAGAATGGAGCTCTTCTGTCCCTCTTGCACCTAAAAGTTAGAGATGAGTTTTTATGAGTTAAGGTTGACTTCTTAGTGTTGCTTGAATTCAAGCCCTTGAAGCACTTCTGGTGGGGGTGTGTGTGTATATATACATATATTTTAATATCTGGCAGAGTACCTCTGAACCTTCTGGAAGGACCAGATCTTTATGTATTGGGAACCTTCTCAGCAGTGCCTGTTGATGGGAGTGTTCCTGAAGTACAGACAGAAGATCACTGCTTTATAAATGGTGTTGTGCCAGCAGGGGACTGTTGCAGGGGTTTCCTATCAGAGTTGAGGTTTATGAATAAAAGCTGCCTAAAGAGCAGGGAATGAGTGAGTGATTATACAAGGAGCTGTCAGGGAGAGGAATGCATGTGCTGTCTCTGGGAGCAAGAATTTAACCAGACTGTCACACTCTTTTCATAACTGAATCAATGTGGAAAATTAATATCTTTTTCATTATTATTATTTGTCTCTCTCCCTCTTCAACAGAGACCCGTTTAGAACAGGGAGGGGAATTTGGGATCATCTTCTTGGCAGTGTGTTAACAGGATAATAGAAAGCGTGTGACTTAACTCTGGGTGAACCAGACTGCTGAGAGGAGCTTTAAATGAAATAAATACACAAAAGAAAAATATATCTGTGTTTAATAGCAGTTGTTGTATAGGAAAATCAACTCATCAGCATATAAAAAACCAGATATATTTTATTTTTCACATGAGAGAAAATGATACTTTACTATATAGCTTGAGTTTCCTGATAAATAGAATTTAGCTGTCTACTATTCTGGCTAAATAAAGCTGGATAAAGCTTATTTAGGGTAGGGTGAGGTACCTCACCCCTGACACATTCCAGCTTGCTTCTGTGAGTCAAGTACTCTCTTACTAAGAAAGTCATTAATTCATTTTCCCACTCCTTAGTTTTTTGTCTTTCTCTTTGTTACAGAAAACTCATTTTCAGCTTCTTTGGGAGTTGATTCAAGACCAAACCTTTAAATCTGCTTCATTGCTTCATTTAAAAGTGTAATTTTATTGCTTAGGCTTATGTAACTGGTATGTTAAACCACTGAAGGTGCTTTGTGCTGGTCAAGATACTAACTGGACCCTGCAGCTGTACTGATACAAGAGGAGCTGAATTGATTCTGTGTAGATGAATATTNTAGCAAGATACTACTTGCAGTTGTCAACTGGACCCTGCTCCTGATGCAGTTTTACTGATACAAGAGGAGCTGGATTGATTCTGTGTAGATGAATATTAATGGTTTTCTCAATTTTTCCCTTATAAAAAAGAAAAGAAAAAAGATTTATCTGAAGGTTTTTTGTATACGTTTGTGGTGAATTGTTGGTAAGTGGAAAAAGATCAATGGCTTGTGAATCATTCCAATCACACGCCTGCTCCCATGAAAGATGCAATTCAAACTATGGGGGAGGTGGGGTTTATTTTTAGTTGGGTGCTTTTTATTTGGACATACATGGAAATAGAGGTACAGAGATTTGTTTCTTTTTTAATTGCCCGAGTTTCAATCTGGAATGTTTATGATTACTTCATCAGGTTTCCTACTTTGAGATCTATTTGGACAAAATAAGGGACCTACTTGATGGTGAGTTTTACATTTCTTCTGTGACTTTTTTGGCTTGGTATAGTGCCTTGAATCAAGGCTTGAAGGGAAACAGTTACTTTGTTTGAGAGTGATTTCAGCTGAAGCTGCACAACTGGGTTGGTGAAAGAGAATTTGGTGGCTCTTGTGCACCTGCCTCTGCAGTGCTCCATAGCTTGATTACAAATACATAATGTTTAATATAAATAATAATAAATAAAAAGGCATAATGATAAATAAATAATAAAAATCAATAGAACTCAGTATCAAGCACAAAGACTTTTACAGACTTGGAGGCAGCTCTGCGCCTCATTGGCAATGTATATTCTTAAAGTAAAACTCATTGAAAAATGTGGATAGTATTCCCTTGAGGCTTTTTTGTTACATGCTATCTTGAAGGAAACAGGTACAAGATAAACACCAGAAATAATGGTAGTTCATAAGGCATGGAAAACAACTACAGTTCTCATTTATAAATGTAACACCTCTCTGATATTTGTCTGTCGTGCCTGGAGTTGACACGTCCTTCCCTGTGGAATATTCCTAATGATCTCCATCTCTTTCTCTAGTGTCAAAGACAAACCTCGCTGTACACGAAGATAAAAACAGAGTCCCATATGTTAAGGTACAAAGAAAACTTGATGTTGTTGCACGTTTCCATTTGGATCCCGGTGTGTTTGCTGAAATGCTTCAACTCGCCTTCGGAGTCCTGAACGTTCCAGCATTGTTCTGTGGATTTAAACACTTTCCTGAATTATTACTGGGCTGGAATCATTTTTGCTTTATTTTCCTGACTTTAAACACATTGTGTTAGTATGGTGTTAAATTTAAGTGTTCACCTTCTCATTTCATGTCAGATATGGAGAACATCCTGAAGAATTTTGTTCTTTATTATTTTGTTGCACAGATGCTGTAAGCTTCCAATATTTTAGAACAGGTTTGTTGGGTTAGGAAATTGTTTTATGACTTCCTGGGCCCTCACTTTAATATACTTGTTATGAAACTATGTGAGCCTTAATAATTTACATATAAATGTTCTGTTTACTCTCATCGTGGAGAGGGCAAAAAAACTCTGAGGCAGAGAACAAGAATCATAGAAATGTCTGGGTTGGAAGGGACCTCTAAAGGTCATCTGGTCCAACCCCCTGCTGAGAGCAGGGCCATCCTCAGCTAGAGCAGGGTGCTCAGAGCTCTGTCAAGCTTCACCTTGAAAGTCTCTAGAACTATGCTTTTAGTCATGCAGTTCAAGAGAGGAAAATTAATTGGGTAATCTAACCCCAATTAGTAACACGAATATGTGCCCTATCATTCCATGTGTTCTACATATAAAAACTCTGCTGCTGCATGCTCAGATTTCAGCAAGTCTTTAATCTTGTGAAAGAAAAATACCTCTCAAGATATCCCATGGACTCCTCCTGCCAATGGTACAAAGACATGTTTTGGTCCATTGCCTCGCTAATCATCCTGCTGGATGTTGATGGTTCTTCTAATTATTTTGTTCATCAGTGCTAAATATTCTTCCTGACGGTGTTTGGACTACTAGGACACTTCCTAAGCTTTTCTATTTTCAACTTGCATATTTCTAGGGTTGTACAGAACGATTTGTATCTAGTCCTGAAGAAGTTTTGGATGTCATTGATGAAGGGAAAGCGAACCGTCACGTAGCTGTTACGAGTAAGTATTCCAAGGAGGTTTTTCTAGCTATAAAATGTGGGTGGCTGGAGATTGCTGGTGGTGTATTGATTCTTTATGTTCACAGAGTACTCCAAGCTGCTGACATGGACAGTGTCATGATGCAGAAATTGCAACACTTGAAAATTAATAGAGCTGTACTTTTCTTTACCGCTTCACTGCAGAAAGAAACCTTTATTGACTTTAGCTCTGAGAACTCCTGAATTCAATAGATGGCATTATACAGTATTGTTACATAAAATGAGCAAATACATCTTGTTCCTCATAGTACAGATATTCTGAAATTATCTGTGGCTGAACTTCTGTGCGTGCATTCTTAGTGCCAGGAGTGGAGAACTCGGAGCAGTTCACCGGTCCAACGGCCGGCGAAGACTGCAGATTAATTACCCAACTTTCCCTGTTTATCTCTTGCAAGTTCTCCCAGTGAAGCAGTGATTTGGATTGAGTTCTAAAGATGACAAAAGAAAGCAAAGCCTCTTGAATTAAAACCCATAATAATCACTTCAGGCCTGAAGTGCAAAATTGCACTTTCTGTGCCTTTCTCATCACACACAAATCTCTTCTCTGGTTTTTTTTTTTTGGAGTAATGTCTCCTCCCTTTGTTTCTGCCTCTTCTCTGTAACAAAAAATATCCCCCAACACCTTTTGCTGTGCTGCTACCTGTGGCGTTTGGTACACACTGAGAAAAGTTGTGACAGATCTTGACAAGAGAATGAGGTTTTTTTACCTAGACTGAAATGGTGAGGAGCAAATTTGGAAGTGTTCTTGATAAATGCTGAGTTTAGAGATGGAAGAGAAAAAGGGAGTTCAGATAAATGGAAACACTGCTGGCAATGGGAAAGGTAGTGATGGGGTTTCAAGTAAAAGAGAAAATAGGGAGAGTGGATCATAGAATCCTAAAATGGTTTGAGTTGGAAGGGACCTGAAAGACCATCCAGTTCCAGCCCCCCTGCCATGGGCAGGGACACCTCCCACTGGAGCAGGGTGCTCATGGCAACATTTTACTGCTTTCGAGGGAATAAACAAAATCAAGCAAAGAAAGAGGGAATAAATAAAACAAAGGCTGTCATTTGTCATGGATCAGGTTAATTTGGCCTTGTTGGGAGAAAGCAGGAAGTTACTCTGTAGTTCAGGAGCTTTGTTTGCAGCTCTTGGTGTTGACACTGCTGGCACTACAGTGGTCCAGGGGATGACCACGTCCTTTTGAATTTGCTAGCCAGAGACTTGCTCTGGTGAGATATAATTTCTTGTCAGGTTTTGAAGTCACTTAAACCAAACCTTTCCAATGTGGTTGCAGATATGAATGAACACAGCTCTAGGAGCCACAGTATCTTCCTCATTAATATTAAACAAGAGAATGTGGAAACTGAGAAGAAACTCAGTGGAAAGCTTTACCTGGTAGACTTGGCTGGAAGTGAGAAGGTAATTTTTTTCTTTTTTCCTAAACTGAATAATCCTCATGGGATCACTAAACATGTGGGCATGCACAACTAAGCTGGGTTTGACAGGAGTCTTTTCTTAGGCTCTCAGTAGTGTAGCAATCCTTTATTTATCTGGTTATTTTTAATGTGGGATGGAGGAAAGGAGCAGGTCAGAACTACTGGTCTGAAATATAAACTCCCCAAATCTGTAGTGTATCTTCATTTCTCATGAACTGGATTGAACTGGTGTACTTCTCTATAGCTTCACCTTTGTTATGGGTATTTGGAGAAAGTAATGGAATTTTAATGTAATTTGTCAAATTTGACAGCCATTTTAATTTGCTTATATTCAGACATGTCCTCTTTCTAGCTTTTCTGTAATTATTTCACATATTAGATCAATGAAATAACAGCAGGTAATGTAATTATTCATCTGAAGTCTATCTGAAGTTCCCTTAATGACTCTCTTGGCAGTGGTGACTATTTTTAATTTCCAATATAGAAAAGAACTTGTATTTGTTTAGCAGAAGAGCAATGGTGTAGAACAGTACTGCAGAGAAAAAATGTCATTGTTTCCCACTGCTCTTCCTAACACCTTCTGGAGGGTCCAAAACCATTTAATTGTAAATGAAATAAATTATAAACCTCATCATTTTTCAAGCCAGATCCTTAGTAACTCCTGTGCATGTCAAAATAATCCCTCAGGATGACACAGGATCTCTCACCATGGTCAAAGATTTCTATTTCTATTTGAAACTGAGAAGTAAAATAAAAGTCTTTGATAGGTGGGCAGCTTGCAGGTTGTTCCTTGACACACAGTGGTTCATAACCCATCTGTACCATGCAGAAGCCATTCAGCAGAGTAATTAGTCATATCAATTTCTATTGAGTATAATAAAAATTAAGTGAAAAACCTCTTGGTGGTGTTTAAAAGATGAATGCCTGGTCGGGCTCCACGCTCCTCTAAAAACTACACTTTTGTGGGTCATTTTGTTTGTTTGGACATTGTACAGAAGACCTGAAATAAGGGTTTCTTCCTAGATTGTCTTGAAAGATACAGTTATGTTTCCTTTTACGTCTTGTGGTGCAGATAGAGGAAAGTACAGAGGCTGTCTTTTTAATGTATAGAAAAATATGGCTTCATCCTACTCTTCTGTGCCCTTCCCCACCCACTGGCCCCCAAAAAAGAGAGAAAAGACTACAAAACTGTCTTGATGTCTAAAGGAGTGCTGGTCCCAGGCAACCAAGCTTCTCACCTGGGTCTCCATGGGATCCAGCTTGTGGACCAGTAAACCCCCACTCAGGATGAGTGAGATCACACTGGTTCTCCGTCCAAACTTCTTGGCCCATGCAAGCAAAAGGCAAAGCTGAGATCACAGAATCCCAGCACAGTAGGGGCTGGAAGGGACCTTTGGAGGTACCACCAGTTCTAGAGCAGGGCCACCTAGACAGAGCAGGTTGCCCAGGCTTGTGTCCAGGCAGGTTGGGAATCTCTCCAGAGCAGGAGACTCCACAGCCTCTCTGGGCAGCCTGGCACAGGCTCCCACCCCCTCACACCAAGGAACTTGCTCCTCCTGCTCAGGGGGAACCTCCTGGGCTCCAGTTGGTGCCCCTTGGTGCCCCTTGTCCTGGGGCTGGGCACCACTGACCAGAGTCTGGCCCCATCCTCTCACCCCCTCAAGGGCCCTTGAGCTCTTGCTCAGCATTGCTCAGCTCCCCTCTCAGGCTGCTCTGCTCCAGCTGCACAGCCCCAGGGCTCTCAGCCTGGCCTGGCACAGAGATGCTCCAGCCCCTCAGCATCTCGTTTGATGACACAGAGTGTGCCCTGAGAATATACCCGTGGTGTTCCCTATTTCTACAGAGAGTCTGGTTTTGAAAGAGGTCCCTGAGTGTCCTCAGGAGAGCAGACTTAGCAGCAATTCCCTTAACAATGTAAGGGTCAACTTGCTTTTCCACTGGAAGAAAGGTGGAGCTATCACAGGCTTCATTTAACAAAAAAGTACACATAAAATTCTTCTCGCTTTGTTTTTCTTCCAAGAGCATCTTTAACTGTTGCACTGTCTGCATTGTAGCTGTATTTGTACAGCCAGGCCTGACTGTTGCCTGCTTTCTTTGGTAGGTCAGCAAAACCGGAGCGGAGGGCGCTGTCCTCGATGAAGCTAAAAATATCAATAAGTCTTTGTCTGCTCTAGGCAATGTGATATCTGCCTTGGCAGAAGGAACTGTAAGTAATCCTGGTTTGTGTCGTTGAAGAATGGCTTTTTATTTATCTGGTTTTTTGCCATCCACATAAAAAAATATGAGCTAACATTTCAATTCAGGAAGCAGGAACTATTAGCTTTCCAACCACAAACTGGTGACACTTTTGCTATTCTATTAAAGATAAGAAACTCATTCTCAATGATTTCACCTGAGTGCTTCTCCAATCTTAGCACAATGAAAACAATTACTCTTCAGCATCGTGTGCTTCAAATCCATTAACCTGTCACCATCGACTCATGTTCTCCCTCATTAGGATATCATTATTAAAAAGAAATTGTTCTTTTCCTTCTATTTGGACTAGAAAACCCACGTTCCATACCGAGACAGCAAAATGACCCGAATACTTCAGGATTCCCTGGGTGGGAACTGCAGAACCACCATCGTGATCTGCTGCTCTCCTTCTGTGTTCAACGAAGCAGAAACCAAGTCCACCCTGATGTTTGGACAGCGGTGAGTCCTGCTCAGCATGGGGCTGGATGACTCTTCCTTTGGGCTCTTCCACGTGTCCCAGGCCAGAGATCAGTAAGCATTATAAAATAAGGTTGTTATGGTGCCTGGAGTTAATCCTGGAGAACTCAAGAGAACTGTCTCTCTGTTCCCTATGGTACCAGAAGAATAAACATTAATGCTGGCCAGCAGCTGCACTACTTGGAAGCTGTGGTCATTTTTCCTGCTGCAAGTACAAAGTGTTACCATAGTTGCTTGAAATTTTATGGGGAAGATAGTGGTACTGGGCAGTTTGCTGTTGGCTAACTCCGTGGAAAACATTAGGTTTGCCTTATCTGATGGTGCTCGTGATGCTTTTAAGATGTGTTTTCATCCTCGAGTGGCACCTCAGGGATTATTGGTAGGGCTGTAAAGAATATTTTTTAACTGTAAGAAGAATGGAGAATTCGGACTTGATGTCATATTGACAACTTGGATGGATTACTGTGAGAGCTCACAGACCTTTCTGTGTTCTTGAAGGACCTTAACAGTTTAGGAACAAGTCCTCAGATACAAGCAAGTGTGGAAGTGCTCAGAAAGAACACTTCCACATCTGTTGTTGGCCATAGTCATAGAAAACACACTGGGAAAGTTTGCAGAAATAGGTGAGGCTCATTACATAATTACTGCTGTTGGTGTAGCTGAAGAGAACCCTGATAATTTACTCATTTTATTTATGAAAGAAAAAAAAATACTAGCAAGTGCTGATTGCTTGAAATAGAATTTATTTAGCTGTTTGTACAATACAATAAACTTGTCTTGGTGGGTTGTTTTCCACCGTGTGTAGTTTTTGCATCAAAGCCCACACTGTTAAAGAACATTCTATACTGCAAAGTAAAATCATTAATCTGACAATCTTCTATTAATTCCTTGCCCCACTTTTATCCTTTAATGTGAGCTGTCCTTAGATTTTGACAAAGGAAGATGATCCTTTTAGTATTTTCATATAAAAATACAGGACAAAGAGCTGCTGTTGGGTGCAGTCTCTCTTCGTGGAGAGCTGAGGGTTAGGGCTGGAGGGCAGTTCTGCAACAGACTCTTCTTCCCATATTGCCAGAACCAGTATTAAATTGTCCTTGTCATCTGCTGCTGGGGTTTGCAGAAGGTGCAGGGAGACCCATGTGCTGCAGAAGGCATGAATTCCTCTGATCTGCTTCTTAGAGCATTCCCATCCTTCAGTGCAGAAGTGGAGGCCGCTCACATAAATAACAGCATGCAGGAAAAACTCCCCGCAGGGACCTCTCCAAGTCACTACAGTAAGTTGTTATGGAAGAGGACTAAAAAATTAGTGACCAAAAGGTGAAGGGACAGGATTCTGCTGCTCTCCTCTGCTCTGATGAGACCTCACCTGGGGTACTGTGTCCAGCTCTGGAGTCCTCAGCACAGCAGAGACGGGGACCTGGGGGAGCAGGGCCAGAGGAGCCCCAGCAATGCTGGGAGGGCTGGAACCCCTCTGCTGGGAGCCAGGCTGGGAGAGCTGGGGGGGTTCAGCCTGCAGAGGAGAAGGCTCCAGCTGGGGAGACCTTCTGGGGGCCTTGCAGGGCTTCAAGGGGCCTGTCAGAAAGATGGGGAGAGGCTTTTGATCTCTTCCTGTTGGAACTGGACAAGGGGGGATGGTTTGAACTACAAGAGGGAGATTCAGACTGGAGGGAAGAAGGAATTGTTGGTGCTGAGGGTGGTGAGAGGTTGTCCCAGGCTGCCCAGAGAGGTGGTGGCTGCCCCATCCCTGTCCCCATTGCAGGGGAGGTGGCCGGGGCTCTGAGCACCCTGCTCTGGCTGCAGATGGCCCTGCTCCCTGCAGGGGGTTGGGCTGGGTGACCTTAGAAGCTCCCTCCCAACCCAGCTCGTTCTATGGCTCTATGAAGTGGTTGTTAACCTCACTGGCTCAAGGGTTACTATGTAATTTTATATCACCATTGTACATTAAACCTAAGTTTAAATAACTGAAGGTGTAAGCTTCTGCTGAAATCCCCTTCATATACATGTGCATCACAGAAATTATAAGTACAAATATCAAAATGCAATGATTAACCTAACAATTGTTAACAATTCCTCAGTACAATGAGTTGCACCTTTTTTTGTCGATGGTAAAAGCTTAAATGTCTTCATGGTTCACAATTTAAACCTCCCCACCTACAATTTTCTGACTGCAGGTGATTTCAGACGAGTGTGGCTCTTGCACCCCTGTAGAACAGCAGAGAGATCCCAAAGTTCCTGCTCCTTCCTTCTGGATAAGGCTCCAGGGCTGTAACACAGCCGCAGGGGACGTTTAATATGAAATAGATGAGTAGGTACCGTGCTAGGTTTTGGTCTGGTGGCTGTTACTTTGAACTCTCTGCAGGTATGGTTTGAAGTGAAAAGAAGTGGAAGCAGTAAAATGTAATTGTTCAGGTTAAGGGGATTAAAAGGTAGCGTAGCTTTATTTCTAAATCTAGATTAAAAGGGATTTGCTTTTGCTCTCTAGCGTGTAACAGTTGCCCCAGGATCACTGAGAGGTTCTATGTTTGGGGATCAAGGAAGAGCTTGGAGTGATGTTTGCTTTGAGTTACAGAATTGGGCTGAGATGGGAGTTCCTCGTGGAGAACACTGGGCTGTAAGGAAGGGAACACAAGTGGGAGGACTGGTGCTGTGCCAGCCCTGCCGAGCAGGTCACCTGCCACATGCACCCAGAGTTATTTGTCAGCATTTTGGGTAGGAACGTTGCTGTCTGCAGGCAGTGGTTTCTTTAACAGGCTCTTTGGTCGTGGTGTTTCATTTTTCTGATGTGACAGTATTAAGGGCCTGAATAACATTAAAGGGAAAGTGTATGAGTCATGGGTGACTACTGGTTCCTCAGTCTCCTCTAGCAAGAAAGAATTATGTCACCATTAAAAGCAGCATTAGGAGTAAAATTCATCTTCACAGACCCACTAATCGACATTCGTCTGCTCCTCTGGTAGCAGTGAGTTGGCTTCTTCTCTTTCTGCTCCATCTTTTCTTGTGGTTTTATATTGGTTTTAATTTTAGTTGCTAGCAAGTACTTCATCCATCGTGAGGATAACACAGTCGATAAGCTTTATGATGTGGCTTTTTTTTCCCTTTCCCCTCTAGTGCAGTTAAATGAGTGGAAACTCGAGCCTTGCTTTTGGCAGAGACAATATGCAGGCATCTCATGGTTGGCTTTTAAAAGTACCAGATTAATTACAGATATTTCTAAGGTAACAAAACTCCTGCTTGCCACACCGTGCCAATCACTGCGCACAGTTTGGCGTGCCAGGCTCTGATATGGGGGTGTTTTCCTGCTGACAAAACACTCAGGATTTTTAGTGATTGGCCACATTTAAAGGATGCTTTAGAATCAGTAAGTGGAGCTGTGAAGAAAATAATGATGATCACGTGCTCTCCCCAAAGGATCTACAGCCCTGTAGGTCCATGCATTGGAGTTTCAGCCTGTGCTTCACAAACCAGCGTAGGAGGTTTGTCTGTTATTCTTACTCAGCCTCTGTTTTATGCAGTTAACACGGAAGTCATTTGGAGGGACTCTGTGTCTGAGCAGTGGAGGCTGAAGATCTGAAGCTTTCTTAATTGATACTGATTTGTTTGGTTTTGTCTTTTTAAAAGTGGATTTTCTAGAGTAGGCGCTGACCTTTGTTTTTTTTTCCTGCTTGCTTTGCATTTTCTCATGCAGTTGTTCAGGTTTGGTTGGAGCTAAGCACTTTATGATGGTGGTTGTTGTTAAAAGGGTTTCAATTTTGAGATATTTTTGCCTAGAGAGGCAGGAAATCACGAGCCTGCCTACAGTGGCAGTTGAGGCTGCCTGAGAGCCTTCCTCAGCCCAGCACTAACCCAGTCACCTGGTGGTGACCAGCGATTCTCCTCCTTCCTTTCATTCCACTCCCAAAATGTACTTGAAAGCACTGTTTGGCTTTCAAGAAGGGTAAGTTTCTGTAGCTCGGTGCTACTCTGTTGACATCATTCATGTGTGGAATACAGCTGAGCTTTGTTGGTGGCATTTAAGGGATGGTTGTCAAGGGATGGAGCTCTCACCCACGGTCAGACACTGGTGTGGGGTAATCTGTGGTGGGTCCCAGGCAAGGAGAAGATAAAAAGTGACAACTTACCTAGCAGAGCAATAAAGACAGGACTTTGTTTTGTCCTTAAACCAAAAATGCTTCCAGAGCTTCTGTTTTGGAATTTGAAAAGGCAGATCCATGTCTGCTCCAGGTCACTGGCTGCTGGATTTGGATACAGAAGAATTTGTCGTGGCTTCAGGTAGTACCAGTACTGAGGGGAAAATGGAATTGTGGCATTGCAAATTAGTATTTTGAAGGGCTGAGAGGCCTGGAGAGGAGACTGAGAGGGGATCTAATTAATGTCTATAAACCCACGAGGGCTGGGTGTCAGGAAGTCAGGGACAACCTCTTTTCACTTGTGCCCTGTGACAGGATGAGGGCCAGTGGATCCAAGCTCAAGTACAGCAAGTTCCACCTCAGCATGAGGAAAAACTTCTTGACTGTAAGGGCTGTAGAGCATTGGAAACAGAGTTCCCAGAGAGGTTGTGGAGTCTCCTCTGGAGACTTTCAACACCTGTCTGGGTGCATTTCTGAGTGATCTCCTCTAGTTCTGTCCTGCTCTGGCAGGGGGGTTGGACTCGGTGATCTTCGGAGGTCCCTTCCAACCCCGAGCATCCTGTGATTCTGTGATTTTTCCCTTTGTGTCACAGAGAAATTTCTGAATCCTTAACTGTTGTCTTGAGATAGAAGTTGCAGAGCAGCTGACACCTGGTTTTGTTGTGCAGAGCTAAGACAATTAAGAACACAGTCTCTGTGAATCTGGAGCTGACCGCAGAGGAGTGGAAGAAAAAGTACGAGAAGGAGAAAGACAAAAACAAGAGTCTAAAGAATGTTATCCAGCACCTAGAACTGGAGCTGAACAGGTGGAGAAATGGTAAGTACCAGAAAATGGGACCGGGTACAGGTCTTTGTAAGTTTCCTATGTTGAAATCTCACCTTAAATCCCAGCAGTGACCCCAGTTCTAAGCTCACCGTTCAGAGTTGTAGCTCATGCTTCATAATAATAACTGAAAAGTGAAGAAGCAGAAGCCAGGGAAACCAGCAGCAGCCATTTACAGAAGGCAGCAGTTCAAACACCAGTTCTAGTGTGATACCAGAAGTAGAGAATACAAGAAAGCAGCAAGCATTTCTGATGGTGTTAGTAAGATTAATAAAGGAAAGGTAAAATGTCATTATGTTTGGGTCCTTTTCAAAAGAGCTCTGCTCCTCAGGCATGAGAATCAGTTCTGCTGTGCTTTAAGGTAACTAGATCTTGCTTTGGTTTGGGTTTGGTTTGGTTTGGGTTTGGTTTTTTTTTGTTATACTTGAGTTTAACATTAGAATAATTAGTCCATTAGCACAGTGATAATAACTAATCAGTGTCCTCTGATTAGAAGAATGTCCACTTGTATCCTTCTATGGCTGCTAAGTGACATTTGTGTTGAGAACAGCCAATGTTCTGTTCAGAAACATAGGGAATTGATCTTCAAGGTAGATTGTGAGGTAGGATGCTTGAGGAGTATTTCTGTGTGTACAAACTAAAGAATTTTAATTAGTCTCTAACACTGACAAATAATTCTGGCAGGCTCTTTTTGCTTTGCTTTTTCATTCTATGTATAAAAAACCCAGCCAAAACAAACAAACACACTGCAAACCAACCCCCAAAAAGCAACATACCCCACCAACCCTGCTCCCCCTTGCACCCTGAAATCCCAGCAACCCCCCGGGCAGCTTCTTGAGAATCATTTGTATTTTCTAACTTGCTCTTCATCCGGGTCCTACATGATAAAGCATCTCACAGCTGAATGGCACCTGCCTCTTGCAACTGTGACCCATGGAAAGCGAGAACAAATCTGTGATTTAATTATTAGTCACACTTTGCTTTGCGTGGTCACGTCTGCATTTGAGCATCCCGGGTGAAATCACTGCTTGAAAGATAATCCTTGACCTTTAGAGGTGCAAAAAATGTGCTTCCTCCTTTCAGTTCCCTGTGCTGTTTACTTGCCTTTCAGATGAGATTGTTACCTAATGATTGTGCTCCGTGTCTTTCTCTGGAGACTCCAGCCCAGGGAATATTCCCCTTATCAGCACAGCACAATTGCTATGGAGACGGTCGTGCTGCCGGTGCTCTTGAGGAGTGCTGGGGATTTATAACCTGCTCCTGTTCTGCCTGTTTCAGTCTGTGTTTGCTAAATGTGATGATTTTCATTTCTTTCCAATTCCAGAAACACTTTTTTTATTTTTTTTTTAATAAAACCCAGTATAGATCCTTTCTATATGCCATGTAAACAAGCCTTATAACATGCTGCCTCTATTTTTATTGCCTAAGCATCTCCTCATCCCCCTCCATCTGTCCTGCTTTTCTCATCACCCTACCCAGCAATACATCCAATGCATTTAAAATACTATTGATTTCCTGCCTGACCTTCTGCAATAGTATCATTTGGAAGGATATTTTGTCAAAGGAGGCTCTTTACAAATGAAAACGGTGCAGAAATTGCTCCTTGAATATGAAATGCAACCCAGCTGCTTAAATATTCCCCCTGTGTAGCTTATTCCTAGGAAATAATACACAAAATAAAAGTGTAGCAGAAAATGGGTGTGCCCAGTTCTCAGTGAAGCAGGATTTCAGCAGCCTTGTATCGAAGCACACAATTCCTTCTGTGCCTTACAGGGAAGAGGTTGTTCTTCTCCAGTGAATGACAATCCAAAGATCCATTTTTGTTAGGCTCCTGATGGATTCTTTCCAGCACGAGGAGCGTTGCTGGGTGTGCAAGGTCCCGCGGTCTGACTGATCCCACCTTTCCTGGTCTGCTCCAGTGAAATGCAACAAGGACAAATCAATTTCCCTTTTTCTCATGAATAATATAAAATACCACCGAGCCATTTAGCAGTGGCACAAAGATTTTTCTGTCAAGTACCTTTATCGAGGTTGTGGTGCTTGATTTTAAATTATTCTTTTTCATGCTTTAAGCTTGAAGACATTATCTTCCCTGCTACTTACTTGTGCTCTTTCATGCCCTGTTTTGTTTTGCTTTAGGGGCCTGAATTACCTGCCTTTTTTGTTTTTTGATAGATTTATGATAGATTTATTCTGTTTCCTTGTTTCTCTGCCAGCAAGATAAATAGTGCCTGCTCTGTTTTGGCGAGAGGAACGGCTCGTAAAACTTTATGGGACTAAAACATCACAGCTGTCCATAGCAAAGGGAAAAACCTGTTTGTGCAGAAGGGGCGGATGTAAATTCCCCACCACGCACACCGTGTCTCTCCCCAGACTCTTCAGGGGGGAGATTCAATTTCTGGCATGAACACCTTGCCAGTCCCTCTCCGCTGAGCTGCAGCACGCCCGTAATTGCAATGCACCAACATTACCAAGACAGTGTTCCTTGGAAGAAGTGATTTGGAGAGAAAATGTGTAGGGAGAACACCCTGTCTGGCCTGCAGCACCAGGCAATTGCTGTATGCACTTTAATTTGAGCCATGACAAGGCAGAAGGTGACTATAATTTTAAATGTAGCTGGCCTGCTTCTTGTCCTGATGCTCTCGGGTTCATTATGGGGAAGGGAGAGTTGATGGGGTGCTTGGAAGCCTGGAGAGGAAGAGACATTTAATTGCCAGTAGGCTTTAGGTTGAAAGTTGGATTATTCTTTTTTTTTTCCTCCTTATTTACACGTCTCTTAATCCATGGAGCTAATCCCATCTTGAATGGAAGGAGTTGAGTGCTTTTGCTGGCAGTCATTGGAGCTGTTGCTGCATTTCTAACCATGGAGACCGACTTTCTAACGAGGGTGGCCATCCTTCCACACCTACTTCTGCCTGTCTTCTGTGTGTGTGGCAGTTGCCTGCCTTGCACAGCTGGATCCCACCCTTCTTTGCTATTCCAAGTCCCTCTCAGCAGCTGTGAGGGACCATCCTAGGATGTGTGTGCTTCTGGGCAACCCTCCCTCCTGCACTGTAATGACCATGACTGTGTGCCCGCAGGAGAAGCTGTGCCTGAAGATGAACAGATCAGTGCAAAGGACCAGAAGAACCTGGAGCCTTGTGACAACACCCCAATTATTGACAACATCACGCCGGTTGTTGCCAGCATCTCGACAGAGGAGAAGCAGAAATACGATGAGGAGATTGCCAGTCTCTACAGACAGCTGGATGATAAGGTGTGAGAATGGGGGTTGTCTCCATTTTCTGGCTGTAAATGGAAAACTAGGCCAAAATGGGTGGGTGTGTCTGTATTTCTTGAGCACCATGAACTGGAGAACGTTCCAAAGGTCAAAGTACTATCGCTGCATAAACACAGATACTTTCTAGTTCTGCTGGAGCATGTCCA
>VWZY01003458.1:139218-174914 GCA_013399075.1 Chloroceryle aenea
CAGTGCTGGGGGAACACTTGGACTCAATGAATTTAAAGGTGTTTTCCACCCAAAATGATTCCATGTCAGCTATCTACCTCTGTTCCCTCTGCAGGTCCTGTCTGGGGGCATTTTCTATGAAATCCCTGGGAGTATCTAAAAGCTGTCTAGATATGCTGCCCAAGGACATGGTGTAGTATTGGCCCTGATTGAGCTAGAGAATGGTTGGACTCGATAATCTTGAAGGTCTCTTCCAACCACAGTGATTCTGTGAATTCAGAGCCAATATTGCCTTTCATTTTCCAGTCTCAGTGCTGCCTTTTCATCACTCCTTTTCTTCAGTCATCTTGGAGCCACAGGAGAAAGAAGAAAAGGGAGACTGTATCTTAATATTTCTAACTATATTTATTCTGTATTAGAATTTTAAGGAAATTATATAAACCTAGTTCTCTTTTGTTCATATTGTTCCAGCTGTGAACATTGCCTGGAATGCAGGTGGCTTATTTATTTATTTACACAGCTTGAAATACATCATTGGCACTTAAATCTATCAGCAATATATTTACTGAGCACTCACCATTAATAGCTTTGGCTCGTGTGAGATAAGAGGTGAGGAAAAAATAAATAAAAGGCAGAATAAAAGCATTGAGCATTCTGGATGAGAACAGCTGGTACTTGATAGGGGTATTTGCTATCAAATCAATCTATTAACCAGCTTGTCAGTGAAACACAGAATATCAGCTGAGTCTGATGGGGTAAAACCCAACCATTTCTCTCTGAGTTCCTTTAGAGGATGATGTCCATCACGAGACCAGGGGTGGACTGGATCAGGGGCTGCCCCTGGTGGGCCTCCTGTGGTGTTCTGGAGGAAGGACTCTACAGTGGAGTCTGTCACCATTTTCCTTCTCTATTTAAGATTAGTTCCTACCCGTGAGGATGTTGTCTCAACAAGAAAGCTGAAATGCCAGGATTATCAGCTGCCTGGCTGGAGTATTTTCTTCAAGGGAGGAGGGAAATGTGACTTCTGCAGCTGTGGTGGCAAAAGTTCTGTGCTGTGTGTTGAGCTTCCTCTCCCAGCAATGCAGTTCAGAGCCAGCTGTAGTTATTTGCAGGCTGGGGACAGAGCAAGAGAGGAGGTGTGTGTAGGTATTTGTACTCCTATAAAACATTACATAAAGACCAAGTCTTCTGCAACTCTGACCACATCAGCTTGCTGTTTGCCATCAGGGACACCTCTGCTTAGGTACAAGCTAGAGACAGTGGCAGGTGTACATTGCTTTTGCTGTCTAGCTCTGTGTATGTCTGTTGTTCTCTCCTCTCACACCACTCAAACGTGTGCAGGGTTTGCTGTGTCGTTACTCTCCCTTCTTTTCTTGAAGGGGGAAATCCAAGGAGAACTGTGTAAAGAGACTAATAATCTCCAACCCTGTTTCATTGCAGGATGATGAAATCAACCAGCAGAGCCAACTGGCAGAAAAACTAAAGCAGCAAATGTTGGATCAAGAGGAGGTAAAAAAAAACCTAAAACCAAACCAAAATCCCCTTACGTTTTGCTTATGAACCCTTCCTTGAGTGATTCTGTCCCAGTTGATGTTGTTGTTCATATGAACTGGCTAAAATTCAACCTGTGTCACAGCTGGGTTTAGATTTCAGATTTCATAATATTCTCAGAAGAACATTAAGCCTTGATAACTCCTTCTACTACCCTAGCATCCTGCTGGGAAGCGCTGCTGGAGAGAGCAGGGTAGAAATGTGGCCAATATTTTTCACTTCCAGAGTGGTTTTTAGGATGTCTGTATCCTTTCAGGTATCCAGATTTCCCAGTTTGACAGCATAAAAATGACTCCTGCTAATAAGTTACTGATGTTCAGTATTTTGGCAGATGGTAGTGAGACTGAAGAATTGATTATTGGTGCTGCTTTAAAATCTTGCATTGCTCACTTTAAACATTTCATTGTTTCTGTCTGTAAAAGGAATAGTTGTTGTTTCAAAGATGGGGAATATGATTGCTAAACTTCCAGTCAAGTCATTTCCTTACCTGGCAGTTGTTTACAAGATGCACAGTCTGGCAATAGCACCAAGTTCCCCCAATCTCTCTGTGGTATTTCCTAGAAGATGGTTTCACTCTGGCTGTCAGACTGTGGGCAACCAGAGAAGGACCATTCAGACCAGGAATATACCCCTGGTGTGGGAGCTCCCCCGTTATTAGTGTTCCAAAATGCTGGTCTCTGCCCAAAGCAGAGCCATGATTCCCCCCCGACTGCCCGAGCCACTTCAGCTGCAGGACAGCTGGCTGCTTTTTTGGGGTAGGAAACCTCTCTCCTCACTGCAAACTTACTCTGTCCGTGTCTCAATCCTTATCCAAGCCCTCGGAAAGATTTAACTTCTGTGTTTTAGGTCTTTAATAGAGAGAGAACAATGTATGAACATGTCAGTGACTTGTCAGTCATGATTTACCTGCCACCTTTGGGGACTTACCTTCATGGCAGGAATAACCAGCCCTATCTTAGTCCAGGATGCAGCTCTTGCCACAATTTTCTTCTGATCACTCTCTGCTGTGCGCTACCCATGCCCGTGGCTACGCAAACGTAACAGATTTTTATGCATCCTCAGCAGTTTTATTTTCTGATTTGTGTTATTTATGCCAGCTCACTTCTCCCAGCTTTTTTACATCACTGTTCTCATCTAAAGCTTATTTTTCCCCTCCTGGTTTTTCTTCTGTCTCATTTTTTGGGTGATGTGCATCCCTTTCTTGGCATTAGATATTTGGGAGCGCGCTGTACGCTGCCTTCTTCCCCCCCTTTTTTGTGTTCCATAATCCATAGTACATCTGGAAGATGAATCAAGTTTTGAGCTGCCTCTGATGCCTGCTTTACAGACCCCTTTCCCCCTTCTTTTTGCACAGGTTCCAGTCTGGCTTTGCCATCTTACTGAACTCTGCAGCTGGTGTTGCTCGTTCAGGAGGTGTAGCTGGTTCATCTGAGAAGCTCATCCATCTTTTACCTTTGAAAGCTGATGTGATATTTTGGTTTTTTTCTTTAAGGGAATTGAATTAATATATTTTCAAGGTTTTGTCTTCCACGTAAGCCTCACCTGCACTGTGGGAGTGATGTACCTGTTCTCTCCTAGAGCTCTGATTAACTCCATGATATATTAGCTGCAGAGCAGCTGCCTCACTCCGCTCCCCCCTAATTAACCAGAGTACTTTTTTCTGCTTGATTAAGCTAGCAAGTTAATTATAAATCTAAGGCCTGCCACAGATGGCATAGTGCTGATACTGGTGTCTTTTGGTACCTTTTCACCACCGGCTGTTTCTTGGGGGGGGATGTTTTGGGTGGGATTCTGAATCTTCTTGCACCTCGTGTGCTGTGAACAGATCCACGAAGTGCTGCAGCCGTTGTCTCCTTCCCTTTGTTTACAACCAGTTGGTATAAGCTGTTTATTAGTAGCCTTTTAAAATCTTGGTCTATTTTCCCACGTTATACCAACAAGAACCTTCCGAGGAGCTGTGTTTATGCTCTAGGTGATATATAACACTTCCCTTTACTTGAAGTCACAGTAATATTCACACAGAAAATTTCTGAAGTAAATGTAAATAATAGTTCCATCTGTGTTTAGTAGAAAGATTATTTTAAGCTATTTTGTTGTTTAAATATTTACATGCCATCTGGCTTTGGCAATTCAGTGGGTTTTTCTGTAATGTGAGTGCACTTCTGAGGCTGCAGCATTACCAGTGAGATAAATTTCCCTTACATCTGAATCCTCTCTCCACCACTTTGGGCACGTGCCAGTGTCTGAAGCTGCCTGCTTGGTTTCCTATTTTCCGTTGGCTCTCTGAGCCAACAAAAGCAATGTCTTCTCTGACATTCTCCTTTTAGGTGGTCTGCTTTAGAGGGATGTTTCTGTTTAGCTTGGGATCAACTTCTTCACGGCCCGGGAGCCAGCGGGCAGTGGTGGGACAGGTCAAGTCCAACCAGCACGTTTCACTAGCACAGGTTTTGTTCTGCTCTCCAAGGGAGCTGCAGTACAGTAACATTCTATTAGCCCATATGCAGGAAGGCTTGGAAATGAGTCCAGACTTTGCTGTTAGGATGAGCATGAACACCTTCCTGTATCTAACATACTACTTTTAGATGGTATTCTTCTGTATTTGATGTTTTTTTTCAATGTGAAGTGGTGATTTTGTTATTATTCTCAGCAGTACAACATCAACAAGAAATGTTAGGTGCCACTTTGTCTTTATTTTCACCCCCTCTTGCAGTATCTGTTCTCTGGTGAGTTTGGTTTTATGCTAAATTTTCCAGACTTGAACATTTGAAGGAAGGTGGAGTGGTGCAAGGGCGAGGACAGTGCCACTGACCTCTTGTAAACAGCACTGTCACTCAGACATCAGCATCTCTCTCAGTAGCATTCACAGAGTTAAATTCAATAAGTTTGACCAACCCTCCCTGGTCTGTGAAGTCTCTATTTTCTTCTTGGGCATACTTTGCTATAGCTAATCTGTCTTCAGCATCATGCTTCGGGTGATAGCTAAGAATAATCATCATAGGTTTGCTTATCAAAATGTTTCTCTAAAGCCACAAGACCTTTGAAACTGCCTCAGAGAGCCCTTTTTTCTTGGTTCAGTTCAAAGCTGGGAGGCTGTGTTTAAACATTTTACTTGGTGGTGTTTTCTGGTCCTAGCTGCAGCATGGGATTGAGGGCAGAACATTTCCCTGGCACTGTGATACTGTTTAAAATAAGTTTCTCTGCCTCGGTCTTGTGTCATAATAGGATTTGATTAAGATTTTTTTCTTTTCACTGTAGTTCAGAGCCCTTTTTGCTTCCTTTAAATACATTTATGCTGAAACCAATGCTGTTTCTGGTAGAGTAGCAGGATTTCTTCTCTCCTGCTTTCTCTTCCACACACACTTGGCATGCTCACACTTTCCCTGTCTTTTTTTGCCCTTTACAACGTTGTCTTTTGATTGAGTTCTGGGGCGACTGAACTCTCCTGTGACATTTGCTTTCCAGCTTTTGGCCTCCACTAGGAGAGATTATGAGAAGATTCAAGAGGAGCTGACCCGTCTTCAGATTGAGAACGAAGCGGCGAAAGATGAAGTCAAAGAGGTCCTTCAGGCCCTGGAAGAACTAGCTGTCAATTACGACCAGAAATCCCAAGAAGTGGAGGACAAAACGAGGACCAACGAGCAGCTGGCCGATGAGCTGGCACAGAAGAGTGTAAGAGCAAGCAGTTTATTGTGCTGGTTCCCTCCTTGCCCTCTAATCTCTGCACCTCCCCTAAAGATCTCCCCAGGGCTTCCCAGAGAGCTGCCAGCTTCTGCCATTGCAGGAATCTTTCAGCTGCTCCTGCCAAAGGTGTTATTATGGAGTTTAAAAATCAGAGGAGCGGGGAAGCTGTTAAAAGATCCATAGTTGCTGCTGCTACCTTCTCTTCTGTCTTAATTAACCAATAAAATGAGGGTAATTCAGGCACTGCTCTGTGGAAGCTGATGGCAGGTTGGGGCTTTCTTGCCACCTCTGTGTTTTGCACACCACAGCAGCAGCTGAAGGTGAGAGCTGCCCTTTTGTGTTGTCGTTGTTGAAAAGCTGTGTGATGCTGAGAAAGATGTGGAAATCTGCTTGATGCAAGCTGCAGCATTTTGCATTCCTCTGGACTCTGTGCTGTGGAGCAGGGAATGTTCAGGGAATCTCAAGAAAGGGATCCGGAAAATAATAAGGTTTTTTAGTTGATGGGTACTGATCATAAGGAAAAAATCTGATCTGGTATTCTGTTACTGGCTTAATACATCCTTGTGCCTTAATTCACTGCACAAACTGAGGGAGCTGTTGTTAACAGGTCTGTTTTCCTGGAAGACTTCATTATCCACTTCAGTAAAACAGATTGCTATGAAATTTATTTCAAAAAATTGCATTTCGTATCCTTCTATAGAGGTCTGCCTGTGATTAACCTCCAAAGGAGGTATTATGCAAAGAAGATTCTGAACGGATTTACTACATTTAATAGATCTAAAGTAGCCTTGTTAGCAGCTGGGTTGTGAAAGTGGATTATCCTACCTGAAAGGAGGTTGGAGTGAGGTGGGGGTTGGACCTTTCTCTCAAGGAACAAGCGACTGGAGAAGAGGAACCAGCCTCAAGCTGCCCCAGGGGAGGTTGAGGTTGGAGCTGAGGAACAATTTCTTCAAGCCCTTGAGGGTTGCCCAGGGCTGTGCCAGGCTGCCCAGGGCAGGGGGGGAGTCCCTGTGACCCCTGGAGGGGTTTCCAAGCCCCCCGTGGAGCTGTGGTGCTGAGGGCCAGGGGTCAGTGGTGCCCTGGCCGTGCTGGGGGAATGGTTGGACTCAAACATCTTAAAGGTCTCTTCCACCCAAAATGGTCTATGGCAAGGTGGAATTGTCCATGTGGGTACACTGAGCCAGGAGGCATGTTCAGGAACATACAGGACAATGCCCTGGAACTGAGAGATCACAGAAGAACTGATGCCCAAATCTGTCAAGGGGAAGCATAACTTTACTTTTAACCCTTTTCAGAGTGCCCTGACAGCTACCCAGAGGGAGCTGGGCCAGTTGCAGGAGCTCAGTAACCATCAGAAGAAGAGAGCTACTGAAATCTTGAACTTGCTGCTGAAGGACCTGGGAGAGATCGGAGGAATCATCGGTACTAACGACGTTAAAACAGTAAGTTGGGTCTCTTTATTACTTTCCCCTCCCAGCACCTATGAAAGTACCTGAGGTGGAATCCGTGTGGCACAGCAGTCCCTCTCCCAGGGCACTGCCCTTTAAACCCTGGCTAGAGCTCCCAGGAGAACACCGAGGAGCTCTTGGGGTCAGAGTTGGTCGGGGTCTGCGCGCACAATTTCCACTTCTGTTCCCAGCTCGGTGTTGGAGCCAGACTGGTGCAGCCCATCTGTGGGTGGATGCATTTACCAACGGAGGGGCACGGAGTTCCCCCCCAAAACAGTACACATGTAGCCCTGCTCCTTCCTTAGCTGGCACGGCCCAGGATTCCCAGGATCTGAAGAGTCTTAGGTGGTGAGGTTTGGCTTTTGGATACCTATGGTTTTGTTTGAAGTTTGCCCTAAAACTGTTGTGGAGGTGAAAGTGAATGGCTCTCAAAGCCAGAGCTCTGTCCTGAGGGCTCTACAGGGCACCTGAGTGAAAAGATCCAGGTTGGAAATTCTGTTTGCTGCATTCTGGTGTTTATTACCTTTCAATGGGGCTGGCTTCATCACAGAGTNCCTGGGAAATCTTGGTGATGTTAATGCCTTCTTATCTGGCCATTTAAAACCACGTGAAAAAGAGCAACTGCTAAAACTGGCTAAGAACTGAATTTTCAAGATGAATGTAAACTCTGCTTTGAGCTGACCCTCAGGAGTTGTTGATATCCTGCTAAAGCCCTCTTAGATCAACAGATGCTCCAGCCTCCTCTTACTGCAGAGGACAGATCCCTGCTGTCTGCTGTGGTTATGCAGATGACTTTGGTAGATGTTACAGCAGCCTCTGGTGGCCGTTGTAATAGGAACTGTAAGAAGAAATCTTTGAAAATGGAGGCAGAGGCTGCTTGATACAAATCTTTACAGGAACTGAGATGTCAGCATTTTACAGGGCAGCTGTCAGTATAAATAAGGCCAGATTGAGAAGCTTTTAGAAGAATAATTTCAATTTTGTTGGCAATTAGCATCTTCTCAAAGTGTGTCTAATTTCAGAGCAGACCCAAGAGTTTTGGAAGCNATTGTGTTTGCTGCATTCTGGTGTTTATTAGCTTTCAATGGGGCTGGCTTCATCACAGAGTCTGAACTTTCCTCTGTGTTCACCCATTTCCAGCAGTGGTTAATTTGCCTTAGAGAAATAAATAAAAAATAGTCAAAGAAATAAATAGAACTACATAAATAAATATAAATACATATTTAAATGCATAGAAATGCAGAAATAAATATAAGTAAACATAAACACATCTTTAAATAAATACATAGAAATGCATAAACAAATAAAAATACATCACATATGCATAGAAATGCAGAAATAAATACATATTTACATCTTATCTATATTATGACAGTAGGACCAGCTTGACTTTTGTGTATTGACTGATTTTTATAGAGGAAAAACTGCAGAGGATCATTTTCCTCTGAAGTAAGAAGGTAGAATAGGAGTGGATGTGGGTGGAGCAGCAGAGACTCTGATACCTCGGCGTACCTGGAGATGGTGCAAATTTTGGCCAGCTTTGTTTTGACATCTGCCTTGTGTCTGGCTGCTGGGTGTACAGATGGGGTACAGGAGGTAGCTCCTCACTTTGTCACACTTCTCCTGTCGTAAATGAGCAAAATGCTAAGTCTAGGAGAAGATCTTTGCATGGTCATTCCGAAATTTCTCTGATGGAAACTTTTCATGGCCTGGGAAATCTTGGTGATGTTAATGCCTTCTTATCTGGCCATTTAAAACCACGTGAAAAAGAGCAACTGCTAAAACTGGCTAAGAACTGAATTTTCAAGATGAATGTAAACTCTGCTTTGAGCTGACCCTCAGGAGTTGTTGATATCCTGCTAAAGCCCTCTTAGATCAACAGATGCTCCAGCCTACTCTTACTGCAGAGGACAGATCCCTGCTGTCTGCTGTGGTTATGCAGATGCCAGGACCACAAGACTTTGGTAGATGTTACAGCAGCCTCTGGTGGCCGTTGTAATAGGAACTGTAAGAAGAAATCTTTGAAAATGGAGGCAGAGGCTGCTTGATACAAATCTTTACAGGAACTGAGATGTCAGCATTTTACAGGGCAGCTGTCAGTATAAATAAGGCCAGATTGAGAAGCTTTTAGAAGAATAATTTCAATTTTGTTGGCAATTAGCATCTTCTCAAAGTGTGTCTAATTTCAGACCAGACCCAAGAGTTTTGGAAGCACTTGTATTTTTTAGGCTGTTGGGAGAAGATGCAGCACATGGTACCTTCCTCTCCACAGTGCTGGGGGAAAAAAGCCAAGAGCAGATAAGTTACCACCCATATGCTTGCTCAGGGAGAACCTTCACAGCTTCCCAGTGGGCTACAGGAATTAAATAGTTGAAGAACAACGATGAAGAGAAAGATGTGTGAATAAAAGGCACCACGTTAAGCCAGGGGAGGAAATGAGGTATCAGTAGAATGATACCAGTACTTAGAGATGAGAGCGATTACTTTTCTCTTGCCAGGGGACATTTCCAGACCCATGTCTGTCTTTCTGATAAAGCACAACCCTTCAAGATGAGACTTCTTTAAGGACTACTTTGAAAATGCACATCAGCTTTTAGCAGTTTGAAAGAAGGAAAATTTTCCTCTGCTAGTGACATGAGAAGGTTTCTCCAAAGTATGTTCTTGCCTTGATGCTTGATTATTTTAGATGATGAAACACACGGTGAGCACAGGGCTTAATTTCTCCCTTTTGAGGCTTCTTGGTGAAGATTGTAAGAAACAGAGTTAGGTAACATGTGTAAAGGTGACTTGAAGGTCTGCAGATAGTTCTTAAGGGCTGCTGTGCTTTCCCAGAGGCTTCCCAGCTCTGGACAAGTGTTTCCCAGCAGGAAGACTGCTTTGTCTTGACTTACCCATAAGAACCACACCTTCAAGATTGTTGCTTCCTGTGTGTTCAGTTAGCAGATGTGAATGGGGTGATCGAGGAGGAGTTCACCATGGCACGCCTTTACATCAGCAAGATGAAGTCTGAGGTGAAGTCTCTGGTGAACCGCAGCAAGCAGCTGGAGAGCGCCCAGATGGACTCCAACAGGAAGATGAACGCCAGCGAGAGGGAGCTCGCCGCTTGCCAGCTCCTCATTTCACAGGTACGTGTGCTCCTTCCTTTGCAGCAGCTTTGTTGGCTTTCTCAGCCTCCTTCCTCACGAATTGCATGTGCTAGGAGTGAGAAATAAGACAAGGGGAGCAGAGCAGTGTTCCTCTTGTCTGTTTTGTTGGGTTCTCTCCTCCCATTCCTCCCCCTCAACGTTTTTCACCATTCTGTGGCAAGACCGTGTCCTGCTGTAGAGCTCCAAATGTGTTCTAGGCCATAATACTGAAAATCCTCCTCAGGGTGAATTTGTATCTTGGGCCTTCACTTCAAAAGCCTCCTGAGAAGGAAGCAGTGAGTTCACTGGCAAAGCACTCGGCAAGACCTGTTAGTTTGCTACCAGGATAGCTCAGCAGCAAGATATAACCTAGCACGTTATGGAAAACTTTACTAGACAAGATAGAAACCCAGATGGCAGGAGGGCTCCACAGTGGGTGGCACTGCAAGCAGTGGTGACTTGAGAGGGGCTGACTGCTCTGACAGGCTCAGCTGCTTTGAAGTGGACATGTGTCATGGTTTAGGACAATGTGTGAAGGGGAGGAGACAATCCAGTTGACAGCATTGCATTTGCTCCCAGTTAGACTAAGAAAACCTGGAGCAAGGAAAGCCTCTTGTCAGGTTTAGGAATCTATTGGAGGATTTACTGCCCAGAGCAGGAGTCTTCCCTTCCTGGAGACCTCAGTGCCAGGAGAGTCTGAACTTAGTTCTTGCAGAGGGTTACTCCTCTCAAAGTCTGATCTTTAGAGGAGCACCAACCCAGAGATCTCAACCCCTCTCTGTCAAGGTGAACTTTAAGAAGAGTGAACCACAAGTGCTACAGTGGCCTGATGTAATAATTCCCAGACAGTATCTTGATTTTAACTCCAAATCAGAAATTTTTTATTTAATTTTTGATTTCTTTTTTTCCCCCCATGTGTTCTTCACTAGTTTCTTTTTAAACATAAGCCCTTCTAGTTCAGAACAATGTTAACAAGAAACAAATCATCAGGATGGCTGGGGAAAGTCAATCTGAGCTTCTGCAGGTTGAAGTCACCTCAGAATCCCAATGTTCAGCTGATTGAGAGAGCTGCTGCTGTTTATTTAACACCAACTCACGAGCTTCCCATGGTGTTTTGGAGTTACTACCTGCACTGTTCAGTATACGTCTTGGGCTACTAAGTGTGACTTTTTAAAATGCTGACTGTTTTGATCTGTTAGCTTCTGCTCTTGCTGTATTTTCTCCTAGTCATTGGCTCTGGTTATGGAGAGCTTTCTATTTTTCCTTCTTTATGGAGAACAGGATCTGAATTCCTAGGTTACAAGCTGTGGTACTCACACTGCTATTTCCTTGTCTTTAAAGCATGAAGCAAAGATCAAGTCCCTTACAGACTACATGCAAAATATGGAGCAGAAGAGAAGGCAGCTGGAAGAGTCACAAGACTCTCTCAATGAAGAACTTGCCAAGTTGCGTGCTCAAGGTACAGCACTGGGTCTTGTGGCCATCATTCATTCACCAGCTATATCACAGAAAGTTCAGTAGCCTTAACATGAGTCTATTTCTGCCCAAGGAATCTTCTCTGATTCCAGGAGCATCAGGTGGTGACAAGACTTTTTTTTTGTTGCTGTTTTAACATCACCTGCATTTTCACAATCAGATTTTTATTCCATCTCCTGATCTTCTTACCCTACTCCTAAAAAACAGCCCGGTTCTGGAGGCACCATTTCCCATTAGAAAGTGAAAGGGGACAAGGAGAATTGTGCTAAGCAGGGTTTTAAGTAGACAAAGGTAGATTGGAAAGGTGCTGGGTGGGCTGAAAACGATGCTGGCCTGTTGGAAAAGGAGGTTTAGGAAGTATGGTCACAGCTTGGGTTCTGCAAACTGTAGCTGGTTCTTCCCCTCCAAAGCTGTCTCCCCTGGTCCTGCTGCCCCCTGCAAAACAGGAGCTGGGTTTCTTTAAGTGTCTGGATGTAGCACGTCCCAGAACTGTGCAATTAATTCTCAACCATCTCCAACTTTGAACAGAAAAAATGCACGAAGTCAGCTTCAAGGATAAGGAGAAGGAGCACCTGACCCGGCTTCAGGACGCAGAGGAGATGAAGGTAGGATGGTGTGCTGCAGTTGTAGAGGGCATTTCTCAGTGAGCTTGGTCATTAAGCTGATCATTAGGGTGTAATTTTGTCTTCCTGTACATGTTGTGTGCATTTAGAACACACTTCCAGCCTCTGTTAGAAACCCTGACCTCATGTAATTGAGTGACCTTTGCAATGTGAAATTAGAGAACTCAACTCGTGTAGAGGCTGTTGACCAGATGATGGAAAAAAGTGAGTTACAGTCTGAATATCTGAGGTGAGCTTGTCTTCTGAGCCTGGTTCGTAAGCTGAGCCAACTTCAAAGAGTGGAGAGCTTCAGTGTTTGCAGAGCTGGAGATGTCAGGGTTGCTCCAATCACACGAACAGAACCAAAATGTAAGACCCAGTAGATTGCATCCCCAGTGGAGAGGAGTTCTGTTCTATAGGACTGAAAAATTAGATTGATTCACCTCTGTTCCCTTCATTTTTTGCCAATAGAACTCTGCTGAAAGTCAATTTGCTACGTAGTGAATCAGACTACTGGGGTTAATATCATTTAGGTACTAAAAAATTTGATATGAAGTCACTTTCCCAAACAATTTGGCAAGTATTCTGACTATCTCCTGGAAATAATAATGGAATACAAACCTGTTTTCTGGTAGCTTCTTCTCCCTTTGGAATACAAAGCAGTGTTGTGTGGTAACACTCCAGTCGATTTTCTGATGGGGTTGTAAATTGCAGAAGAGGAAAAAATACAATTTTATGAGGATACTGATCCAGTTTTGTGAGCTTCAGAACTTTTACCTCCATTCTAAAAAGTTAAAGTTATTAAAACAATTGCATGGTTACTCCTTACAGTCGGAAGGAAAAGCCCCATATCTTTTATTAGCAAGCTAAAGAGAAGCATTGAGTTTTTCATCTCATTTGAATTACACCCAGTTGTAGAATTTAACTCACAGGACTGTGGATAAGCAGTTCTCAGAGAGGGGGAGGATGTTTGGGGGTTTCTGTACATGTATTTTCCTGGTGAATAAACAGGTGAAATAATGGGGGATTGGTTAAAACAGGGTCACTGTTGGAACTAAGACCCTGCCTTTCACCTATGGTAGTTTTTGCAAGAAAATGAATAGAAATTGGTGTGCACCCATTGCTAAAAACTGAATTAATGGATGAGTAGCTGCAGTTTTGTAATCACAGAAAGACAGATTCCTGTAATAAGCTGCCTTGATGAGCTTTGCTCAACTCCAGGCAGGCCTGCTGATGTCACGGACAGGTAGGAAGGAAGCTGAGCTGTGTGTTCCTTGATTTCCATTTCACACGTGGCCGTTTTTTGTGCTCTGCAGAAGGCTCTGGAGCAGCAGATGGAGAGTCACAGGGAAGCCCACCAGAAGCAGCTGTCCAGGCTGAGGGATGAAATCGAAGAGAAGCAGAAAATAATTGATGAAATCAGAGAGTACGTTCACTCGTTCCATGGCTTGCTCTGGTCCTGTCCTCTGCCACTCTAGGGATGTTTGGGGGTTGGTTGTGTTGTTTTAACTGATGTCTGTGTATTTGGGTGTTGTAAAGAAAGCAGTGTCCTCACATGCAGCAGCCTGCCCTCTAGTTATTTTGCAGTGTGGATTATAGTGCCTAGCTCTTTATTATGGAGCTTTAACAAGTCCATCAGTTACAGAGAGGAAAAGGAAAGAATAATATTACACCTGGAGCTCAGTAGATAAGAGAAGCTTGGAAGAGAACAGACTTTAAAAGATAAAGGTTTTGAGGGGTTCCTACAGCAACTGGGTGACTGGAATGTCTCCTCTTTTCACACCCTGAATATTTCTTCCTGGCACAGCAATGTAACTCAGTTAGCTGCATATTCCAACAGTTGAAAAACCAAGTTCTTTCCTTCTGTATTCTTCTGTCTGTCAGTGTTCATAACATCTAGGCAGTCCAGAGGTAGTGTTCAGTCTTTCATCTTACAGGTTTTGTGGCCAAATAACAGAGAAGCATGAAGAAGCAGGACAGAAAGATTGCAAGTACAGTTTGTGTCCTTTAAGATAAAGGAAGCAGCCACTGAATTTATTGCCCCAGGATTTTCAGATGTTGTTCCTCAGATTCTTTAGGTTTCATCTCAGATTTTTTCAGTGGATAGTTACGGTTTTATGATCTCTAACCCCAATTTGTTCATGGAGATCTACCCACCCTTGTTTGCAGGCATCAGGACTGAGCTGTACTGACTTTTTCTTCCTTGTTCCAGTATGAATCAGAAGCTGCAACTGGAACAAGAGAAACTGAGCGCTGATTATGACAAATTAAAAATTGAGGACCAGGAGAGAGAAATGAAACTGGAAAAACTCATGTAAGTCAACAGTATTCTCACCTGGTGTCCTTGCATGTAGGGTCCCTTGGTGTGGCCATGGGTAAGGTGCCAGTGAGAGGCATCTGTGTTCAAGCAGTCACACTGAAAATCTCACTTCAGTAACAAAAGCAACACGCAGTACCAGGAAATGATTAGCAGTTGCTCCATATTTTTATATCATAAGCTTTTTAATAGTGGGTTTGATGCTTGCTAAAAAAAGATTATTATTTTTTTTTTAGAGCTCTGATTTTGTGAAATATCATATTAAGTGTTAAATCCCCCATTCCTTAGTGCACAGAAAAACAAACAAGAAGTTGAGGGCTTTGGGTGGGGTTTTTGTTTTGTCTGTCTTTTTTTTTTAAGTGATAAATCAGACATCTGAGTAAAAACCTTTCCTGAAAACGAGAGAGAAAATGTGGACATGAGAAATGGAGATGGTGGCCTAGCATATTTAGGACAGCCAAACAGATGCAGAGATGTGCAGTTTGCTCACATCTGCAGATGTTCTACTCAAACGGAATGCTGATTGAGTCTCTTCTGCTTTATGTCATTTCACCAGTTTTGATTTGTGCTTAATGTTGTGATCTTTCTAGACTGCTTAATGATAAAAGGGAACAAGCAAGAGAAGATCTTAAGGGGCTGGAGGAAACAGTGGTATGTCTGAATTACTCTTGATTGAGCTTTTTCCCCTAGGTCTTCATGTGTCCCTCCCTATGGGAGGGGGGTGGAACTGGATGATCTTTAAGGTCCCTTCCAACCCTGACAATTCTGTGATTCTGTGAGCTATCTTCCATTAAAATGGTATTCACATCATTACCATTTTAATGATTACTGCAGCAGCAATTAAAAATCAAGCACAGCAAATTACAGGAAGCCATGAGCCATCAGAGGCCAAATGGTGGCTCATCCCTTCCCATCCCTCAGCATCAGGCTCTGCGGGCGTTGCGTGTTGTTTGGATGGTTACTTTGAGAAAGAAGGAATGAACAGCAGATTTGGGGGGACCACAGTTGCTGCTTTTCTTTGGCTCGTTCTTCTCAGAGCTGGGCTGGTGAAGAAGCAAAAGAAGGGGTTCTGTGAAAGGGAGTTACGGGGTGGTGGTCTGGGGGTGTCTGCCCTGCAGCTGTGTTTGACACGGTGGCTCTTGTGGGTACCACCTCACTCAAACATAAATAAGCTCTGCTGGGAATGTATGGTTTCTGGTTGACCATGAAAGAACCTTCTCCTTTTTGGATTCTAGTCTGTTTTCCCTTTTTCCTTCGAATCAGAGAATCCTTTTGGTTGGAAGTGACCTTTAAGATCAAGTCCAACCATTAACCCAACACTATTGAGAGATAAAGGTAAAAAAATTCCAGTTCAAAAGCCTGTAGTGCTGGTGTAGCTTATTCATTTAAATTCCAATCTGTAAGTGTATCAGTGTAAAATGGAAAAGCTAAATTGGCTCTTATCATTTTTGGAAAGGCCATTCTCTTCTGCTTGGCTTTGGTGCAATGTGGGGGGTTGGGGTGAACAGCCTAGTCACATAGTTTCCTTTCCAGCACATGGATTAGTGCTTCCCTCCTTCTGGGAGTAGGTGCAGGTGGCCACTTGTGTCACACCTTCTGTCTGGAATAAAGTGATTATTTCACTGAGCCTGAGAAGTTGATGCTTAGAAAAAAGAGATCTGGGGAAGCCTGGATTTTGGCCAAAACTTAAAAAGCACTTAAACATCTGAAGTGCCTGTAAGTAAGCACTTGGAGCTTTTGCTGGAGAGTGAATCCAGGGCTTTCACCTCCCTAGATCTGTGTGACCGTGGCCCATTTATGAGCCTTCAGCTTTCTGCTGTTGTTACCCACACCCTAAGACAGAGTCAGCTTCTTTTCAGAAGTAGCTTTGGTGTGGTGAACACTTTGGGAGGTGCAAAAGCTCTTCAGAGAGGAACAGCGTGGACACTGCCTTTCTGTGAGCTGCACATACTTACAGACGTGTGCATCTCCACACATAAATCACAACAAAGTCATCAGCAGAAATCAGAGGAGGATTTTTACACCAGACTATCTGTGTCTTACTACTTTGTGGGGTTTTTTATTGTTCTTTTGATTCCAGGCCAGAGAACTTCAGACTCTTCACAACCTGCGCAAACTCTTTGTCCAGGATCTTACCACCCGTGTTAAAAAAGTAAGACTATCATTTTTCTAACCCAGTCTTCTCTTTTTTGCAATGTTCTCGTGATTCACTGGAAGCCTTTGGTGTGTGTTGCTACAAAATGGGATATTGTCTCTCAGATAACTTGAGCTGAATGTCGTGGCTCTTTCTTTCCGTGGGCTTGTGACTCAGTCAACCTCTTCCTGGCAGAATTATTACTTGGCAGAAATTCATGTGTTTTTAACTGATGGAGAAGAGTCAGAAGCTGCCTCAACAGTGCCAGGCTTTGCAACACTTCTCAGTCTTTTAGAGTAGTTTGGGAGAAGAGTTTTTATACTTTTTGTTATTATTTTTAAGGTTGAAACCCCTTCCTACATAAAAATATCTCCCAGGAGTGGAAAATAGAGGGGGAAAAGGGGTTTTGCCCACCAAAATCTATGATTTTTTTATATTCAGGATTCCCCCTCGGAGAGTTTAGTAAGAATAATTTTTTATATAGTGGGAAATGTGACTCAAATATCACATGAACAAGTAAAATAAATTCCCTTTAATTTGGGACTCTGGAAGACTTCTGTCATCGGGATGCTTAAATTCACAAAAGACCTGAGTTTCCTCTCGAGTTTCTGCCTGGCTTTGCTGAGTGCTGCAACTCTTTGTGCAGAGTGTTGAACTTGACAGCGACGATGGTGGTGGAAGTGCTGCGCAGAAGCAGAAAATTTCCTTTCTTGAGAACAACCTGGAACAGCTTACAAAGGTTCACAAACAGGTGAGAGCTCTGCTGCCTTCCCTCCCTCCTTCCCCAAGCCTGTTGGAGTAAGAGGAGGCCAGGAAGATAATCTGAGGGCTGCACACTCTGCTGGGAGGCCAGGCTGGGAGAGTTGGGGTTGTCCAACCTGGAGAAGGGTCCTCAGCTAAGATCTTTGGCGTTAGGAGTTGGTATCAGAGCTGCTCTTCTCATTACCCTTACTTCTTACGAACACATTAAACAATATTTTTTCCTTTGAAGATAAATTCCAGCAATTTTGGCAAGGCTGGTTGTCACTGCATTGCTGTAATGCATGAAAATCAGAATGAAGTGGGGGGTTTCTTACCTTGTGTGCCAATAGCTGGTTTCTAGATGGACGATGTAGCCCCAGTTTTGACTCCCAGCCTAAAGCTGCTTAATGGCACCCTTGGAGGTGACTTGAGTGGAGTCAAACAGCAGAAAGAAATAGGGGGTTTCTGTGCAGCTTAGGTGCTGGTGTCTCCCTGGGATGCTGAGGTTGGTCATTTCTGGGCATGTTCAGCTCTCTCTCCTCCCTTTTTCACAGAATTCCCTTTTCCTTTGGAATTCTGCTGCTGAAAGACAAGGGCTATGGAGAGCCCTTCACTGTAGGCACCCACCATGCAAATGGGGCATGGAGGGGATGTGCAGCAGGCAACTATTTTGGGTACACATCAAGGAAAGAGCCCTACCCCCTGCTTACTGGCTGTGTGTCTACATCAGCGGTGTGTGTGCATCTCCAGGAAGAACTTTGTTAGATAAAACTGGTTTATTTTGGCCAATAAACTTCCACCCTCTTGCCAAATGTCGGTATGTCTGAGCTGAGTCCCACTCTTCAGGTGTGGAGCACAAAACAGCTTCTGATTTCATTTTTGAATAGTGACATCCCAACCTCCAGGGCAGTTTGCTGAAAGTGTTAATAGTGAGACCCAGCACTCACCAACATTCGTTTGATTTATTCCCCTGGAAGTGCCAAAAAACCAAACACGCCGGACCGTGACAAGTGGCTGCTAAGGTTCAGCATTCTGCAATTCCCAAAGAACCAGATGGCTTAAAGACCTAGTTTCTAAACGTGGAAACTGGGACACGTTTGGAGTGGTTTTCCTTTTGCTGTTTTGCTTTCTTTGCACTCAGTTCACACATCTGCTGCATTTTCAGAGGGGGTTTTTATAGCTCTCACAAAACCAACGAGGAGTCCACACCTCCTAAGAAACTTAGAGGGGAAAATGACATTGGACTTGACCTGAACGTGGTATCATCCTGCTCTTATTTCATAACTGTCTTGTAGAACAAGGGGTCAGCACTTGCAGAAAAAGCATATTGTGACAATTCTTTTTCTAAGCTTTGTGGTTCTGTCACTCAGCCTGGACTAGCAGGTGTAAACCAATTTCATTGCCAAACAACACGTGAGTGTTAGTACATGCTGTTGCTTTACTGTATTAATTAATATTATTAATAATGTGGTACTTAAGAAAAGGGAGAACCACTCCTATGGAACAGTTTTCTGTTGACTTCTACTAGTGGTATAATCTGGTCAGTAGAAATTGTACTGGATTTGCAAACTGTTTTGTTTTATTTAGCAAAAAAAAATTAAAAAAATCAATCCTCTCTCTGGGCTGTGTGTCAAGTGAGAAGTTATTTTGATAATTGTTATTAAATTTTGATAATTGTCATTAAAAACCAAACCTTGCTCAGGTTTGGTATTTAATTGAGGAAGAGCATGAATTGAGTTGCATATAATCTTCACATTTATAGCTACAGGCTATATATAGCTAAAAATATCATCTAGATATTAAGTGATGTCTTAGCAATCTTTGAGGCATTAAAGTTTCCAATTTCCCCTCATGCTTGAGTAGGGGACGAGCAGGTGAGCGTGCCAGAACCACTGGAGATGATGAATTTTGGATGATCTTGTGTCTCAGACATATTTAAGCATTATTATCTTGAAATGATGAGATCAAGTATTTGCAAAACGCTGGATATGTGAAGTTTCTGTCACTGGTGCTCTCAAAAAGCTAGGATCAGCCTTTGTCCTGGAGCCCTCACCCATCAAAATCACATCTCTGCAATTCTGTTGAATGGAATAAACTTCCTCACGGGCTGGTTTTGCCACCTCTTCTCTGGCAGTTGGTACGTGATAATGCAGATCTTCGTTGTGAGCTTCCTAAGCTGGAAAAACGACTTCGAGCTACGGCAGAGAGAGTTAAGGCCCTGGAGAGTGCACTGAAGGAGGCCAAGGAGAACGCCATGCGAGACCGCAAACGCTACCAGCAGGAGGTAGATCGCATTAAGGAGGCTGTGAGAGCCAAAAACATGGCACGGAGAGCACACTCTGCTCAAATCGGTAAGGACATGGAGCTAAAGGGTTAGCTCACGTGCTTCATGGTTGGTCTGTTTGCTCATGGTGAAATAGAGCTTTGAAAGCAGAGGTCTAGGGCGAACCCCAGGGTCTGCTTCTCCTCTGCTGCACAGGAATCTTCAAAGACTTCACTTTTTAATAGAACCCGCCCCGCCTAAAGTTTAAAGAGCCTCTGCTATTTAACTCCGTAAATAAATGGCATAATGGGGCTTGTGTGCCCTGCTAGTGACCTGAAAACCTGTCTCTTTAAATTAGTCTCTCACTTTCTTCCTCCTCCTCCCCCATGGACTCACTTTCTGCTTTCATTCTTTCCTTGCTTTTCCGGACCTTGTCCCTTCCTCTCTTTTTTTTCCCTGATTACTCCTCCTCGGGATTTAATTTGAACCGTGTAGAGTCAAAAATCTTTGGGTATAATTCAGACACTTGATCAGTCTTTGTGCTGCAGTCTGAACGTGTGCGTGCAGTCAAGTGGTGCTTAAGAGGGGGCAGGTTTTGAAATGATACATTGGAGTTGCTAAAGCAGAAGAAAGGATGATGCTGAGGATGATGACGGCTAATGCTGGCGTCTTAAGGCCTGAGAGAGAGAATTGGGCAGCACGTGGTGTTTCCTGCTACCTCTTGTAGAAAGCCAACGATGGCTTCAGACATAGAAACTACTTGGCTGCCCACCAAGTGAGTCTGAACTTCCCTCTGCTCCACAGACAGCCCATAATCTTCATGAAGATGAGGGGTGTGCACCAGATGGTTCTGTCCCAGAAACCCAGCGGGGTTTGAACTAGAGGAGGATGTGAGGTAGAAAACCTTGTGTGAAAACTAAAAAGTCTTGTTTGCTTTCCTGCTTTTACTCTGCAGCCAAACCCATCCGCCCTGGTCATTACCCAGCGTCTTCTCCAACGGCCGTTCACGCCATCCGAGGGGGAGGGATGACAAACTCCAGCTACTATCACACCACCAAGTAGACGAGAAGTAAGAGCAAAGTAACTTCCTCTGTTCCTTCACTGATCACCCAGTTTTCTTGCTTTTAGAAGACCCACAGTATTTTTTTTCCCCCCAGTTTTAGTAGGAGGCGTTCGCTGATAATTGAACTGTGGAAAATTAGTTATTTAAGTAATTGAAGTGCCTTGGTAGACTGCTTTGCAAGCTGCTGATCAGAGTTTTTATTTTAATGACTTATCACTTAAAGCTTTCTTAATAAACTAAAATGCTCTGGTAAATCTGTACTGCAATTCACACATAGAGGTGTGAAAGGCATGCAATAAAAATAGAGTTCTAGAGGTTCCTTCTGCCAAGATAACTTTCTGCTTTCTGTACTTAACATGAATACGATTCCATGTTGCAATATTCCAGCCTGGGCCAGGGGTAGAGCAGCCACACAGTTGGCAAACTCTCCTTTTGTTTCTTTTGCTTTTCACTCAAACTCAGCTCTCGTCAGGGGAAAGAAAAAAAAGAAGAAAAAAAAAAGTTAATATTTTACTTGAATTGCAAAGGCTTGAGGGTTTCTCCTAAGCAAAAAATCTCATCCTGGAAGGATTGATTTTTGTATAAGTCCCATGAGACTGCTACTCTCCCATTTATTCCTTTAAATATTTGTTCTTTCTGAGGTGTTTTATATCTGCTGTTGTTTTAGATGGTAACTTTCTGTCACAGGCATACCAAAAGTTGGATGGTAGCAAGTGGCTGTGAAAAGCAGCCAGTGGAGTTCTAAGTTGTCCCTTCAAGTTTGGCTTTTTTCCCTGCTTGAGGATTAATTCTGTCTTATGACTCTCTTCTAATAGTATGTGGTTTCCTTTAGGCACTCAGCATTCTTGGGTGGGTTTTTTTCTTTTTATTTAGAGAATGTTTCATGTCATGCATGCATGCAAACCATCCATCACATCACACTCGAGCTGTTACTGTGTTGTGTGAATTGTTTCAGTTCATTGTGTTTTCCCTCAGCCCTGTAGCTTCAAGCAACATATTTTCACTGCAGATGAATTAAGGCAAAGCTTTGCTGGGTGGTTTTTGTGCGTTAGTTGATTCTGAACTGAAATTGGCTTTTCTATTTCACAAGCAAGGTAGCCTCTGTCTGTCTACTTCATCGCATTCCCAGCTCTGTGAGAGAGCAAAGGGAAGAGAAGGGGATACAGAGGCACATAAAATATTTCCAAATGTTTAACATAACAGCTGTTTTGTGGGGAAAAAACCTGCTGCCTGCCTAAAAAAACCTCCTACCTGTTGGCCGGGGCTCTGAGCACCCTGCTCTGGCTGCAGATGGCCCTGCTCCCTGCAGGGGGTTGGACCAGATGACCTTGAAAGGTCCCTTCCCACCCAAACCAGTCTGTGAGTCTACAGTTCTAAACTGGGTGGGCCTTTAATATTCCAACTGCTATGGAACTGTCAGACTCCAAGAGGCCCCACGTGAGGTATAGCCACAGGTCAGGTCAACAGCTGTAGATTAAGAACAGTTATTCACAAAATAAATGCACTTAAAGCTAGATGCATGCATAACAAGATGGGACTTTGGAAGTCACTAAAAAGCAGTCAGAAGGACTAAAATACCTCTCAAAGGTTTTAGATACTGAGATGTAGATTCGAGGGTGGTAAAGGATGATTCAGACCACCCTTGGAACACGTTGCAGAAGAGCTCATGGACAACAGGGGTGGAAGATCTTAGAAGAAACTGGGGTAAACATACAGATTTATGGTTTCTGAAAAATCTTCAGGAAAAAAAATAATCTGAGGACCAAATGGAAGCCAGACAGGTTGGAACAAAGCCATTTTAAAAATGGGGGTTCTTCATTTCCAATAGTTCTCCTTTATGGCTTTCATCAACCTGCTTTCCTTCCTGCTCGAGCCCGGCTGTGTCAGGTTATCACCCTTCCCATGGAAGGCAACAGTTTGAAATGTCATGGGAGTTGGACTCGGTGCTCCTTATGGCCTCCTTCCAACTCAAGATATTCTGATTACTACTACAAAGAACCATATTTGAGGCTTTATAATTAGTTTTTAAACTCAATCGAGTTTGAGATTTTTTTTTGCACACATCTAGAAAGATGCCTTGATGTAGTAAACTAGGGGTGGGCAGTGATTAAAGAAAGTCAGTTCTCACCCATTTTTATCCTTCAGTTAAGAAGATTATTGACAAATGGCAACTATTTGGCTGCCAAATGACCTTGGGAATATCAGAGTAATCCGAGTTTTGAGCTTGTTGGATGAAAGCCTGAGTAAGAGTGTTAGCAAAAGTTACAACTTGTGCAGGGAAAATTTAATACAGATTGTTTTCCTAATACCATTAAGAAGTTTCTCTGCTCTGAGAATGCTTTGAAACGGCACAGTTCTACTCTACCAGAATGAGAGCAGAACTTTCTTTCCTCTTCATTTAACAGCAAGCAAATGAGGGTGGGGTTTCTATATAAATGTTTGCTCTCGAGTAACATACCCCGTCTCAGGAATGAAAATTTTATACCAGGGTGAAAGGCAATTTATCTTATGCTCATTCATCATTCACAGTAAAGATAATAGAGTCTTCTTGCTGTTAGACTGGTCAGTGATTATGATGTATTACCCCTCAGTAACAGCCACTACTGCTTCTGCTGGTTTTATGAAGTTCATTGCTAAAATTTCTTTCGCAGAGCTGAACGAGCCTCTGAGACTCAGAGGACAAAGCTCAGACCTTGCCCAGTTGGAGCAACTTTGCCAGTATGTCATAATATAAGGAGATGATTTCCACCCCAGAAAGCACAGTGTTTGGTGGATAAGAGCAGCAGATGGAAGAGAAAGAAACGTGGGCGCTAATAAAATGTGGGCCTGAAATTTCAAATTGCCTGGCTGAAACAGGAGAGTCAGAGGCTGAGGAGTGTCTGCAAATCTCTGAGAGAGCTCCTTGCTCTGTCTGAATGGCAGATGGTTTTGAAACTGGTTAACTAGAGAGTTCAGTTGTGTATTGTTACATTTAAAGCTCTATGTGGGGATAGTTTATAAATGTGACTAAACACAGCACAGGTTTTGAAACAGAAAATATTCAAGTTTTTCAAATAATACCTGGATTTATAAAAGCAAAGCTGACATTATTTATTTTGTAATGGTTTGGGGCCCCTGACTCCCAGGAGGACATTGAGGGGCTGGAGCGTGGCCAGAGAAGGGCAATGGAGCTGGGGAAGGGGCTGGAGCAGGNATGGTTCTATGGCCTACTGAAATTATTATAGCATCTCGCACTGGGATCTGTGGAAAGCTCTGTGTACACAGACTCTTGTCTGTATGTCCCTGATCCTAAAGCTCTGGTGTGTTCCCAGCACTTCCCCATCCTTGAGCAAGATGAAAACTATTTAATCTAGTCAGACCACAGTTAATGTAGCCAGTGAGATGCATAAATTAATAACCATCCTGGTTTTCTTTCATGTGTTAATAAGGGTGACAATTAGGAACTAACCACACTTCCCACTGTTAATTTAGGGTAAATTTAACGCCACCAACACCTCACTATTTATGAATTTATTTCTTCTTATAACTTGATCTTGCATGGACGAGGTCTTTTTTAAGTAACTATACAGGAAAATGCTTAATTCTTTGCAAAGCTTGATTTTTGTATAAGGTAATTTTAAAATGGGCAAGGCACATCCAGTCCCTTACATGGTGCTTTCCATAGAGCTAATGAAAAACAGGGGGGGGATTCAAACCCTTGAGTGTTTAAAAGTCTGTCTTTTTAATGTTTTATAATCAACTTTAAATCACCTTTGAAGTTGCTACTGTGCCTTGAACTTCACTTCTGGATCAAATTGCTATTAGATTAGTGAGAAAGATGCCTGTAGAATGGGCATATAGTTTATATAAAATTATAGAGTGTATTTTTATAATAGACTATTGGGATTTTAGATATGAAATACCTTATCTATTTCTACAAACACCTATTTCATATAGGTGTGTGCTGTGTACAGCAGGAAAGTGCCTCCCTGTTAGGAGACATATAGAACAGAACAGTGTCCCTGCTCGCAGCAGGGGGGTTGGACTACAAGGACTTGGTAAGGTCCTTTCCAATCCAAAACATTCTATAATTCTGTAATTGTTTTGGATTTGTATTTTGTCATCCCTTTGTTTTATAATAAGTTTTCAAGCAACTGAAGTTCATTTCCTTGTCATAGAAGATACTCACAGAATTGCAGGATGTTAGGGGTTGGAAGGGACCTCTGAAGATCATCGAGTCCAACCCCCCTGCCAGAGCAGGACAGAACCAGAGCAGATCAGGCAGAAATGCACCCAGACAGGTGTTGAAAGACTCCAGAGCAGGAGACTCCACAGCCTCTCTGGGGAGTCTGTTCCAGGCTCTGTAACCCTCACAGTCAAGAAGTTCTTCCTCATGTTGAGGTGGAACTTCCTGTACTCAGGCTTGAATCCATTGCCCCTCATCCCATCACAAGGCACGAGTGCATCTGCTCTTCAGCACGTCCAAGTGCTGACCAGTGGAGAGAGAAATCTTGTTAAAAGAACAGATTAATAAAAGGGAAAAAAAAACCTGGACCTTTAGATAGTGTTTGTATTTGGGCAAGATGTTAATGCTGTACTGCAGGTGCCAAAGAATGAATTGCTTCAAGAGAATTGTTCCAGTAAGACTGTGCCATTTTGTGGGCTGGAAACTTTCAAGACAGATCTGACAAAGTTCCTCTCCAAGGCGTAGTAACAGAGACCCCGATTTCATGAATTAGGAAAATGGTGCTTTAGGTGACTCTTGTTTCCTCGCTGTAATGGGGGCTCCATTGATTTGCATATCTGCTTTCTAATCACAAACATCCACTAATTATCATTCCCTTTCTCGCTCTCTTTTTGACAGGTCAATTCCACTTAGCATGTTAAGGACTGTCATTAAGTCACTAGTTTCTTTTTTTCCCCCCCTCTTCAACCCGATCCACGTCCTCTTCATCCTGCGCTTCCTCCAGCCATCCGCAATGCACCGATTCCAGGTCTTTTGAGCTTCGTAGGATCTCCACGTGTACAGAAGTGTTCAGCTCAACTCTTCTACAGATACTTGTACAATGTATTTAACATAACCATCTAAGTAACCATAGGAAGTCTGCCGCTCAGAATCTCTCACTGACTGCGTTCGACCCCTTGGCGCTGGTTAGGTTGGGGCTTCTACACTCAGAATGATGCTTTTCCGAAGTCCTCTGTTGCAGCAGTAAATCCCGACTTCTGGCATCAAAGAATTAATTATTCAATGACCAAGTGCCATCAAAGGCAGGTGATTGTGCTCTGTCATGACTGATTTACTGTATAATATACATATTATTTTATATTTTTAGGGGATGAAAATGTGCTGCTATATGCTTTAATTTTACTGCTTACATTTTCAGAAGTAAATTTCCCCAAAGAACCATTTGTAATATCCTGATAAAAATCTTTGGACTGTATAAAATAACCTTTATTGCAGTACCTGGTAAAGATCGAACGGGATGCAGAGAAATCTGTTAGTATAGATCTAGGTTTTGAAGTTTGGTAGTTACATGAGTATAGCTGTGTGACCTATCTTAAATTGAAGATCTGATCTGCTTGTAGTTCTCCCTACGGTGGTGGGTTTTCCCGGAGTGTGATGCCTAGCCGTGTGTTTGTAAGCGTTGTTCTTGATGGAATTTTGAAGGCTTTCAGAATGCTGTGGAAATCTTGTCTTGGAAGAGCTGACAAGCATCCCGCCCCCCTTTCCACTTCCCACATGCCTTCGGCAAGCCCCGATCTGTTCACGCTGGAATTCAGACACGGGAGTGAACAGTCCCCTACCAGAACAGACAAAGGAACAAACAAACAAAATAATCCCCCCAAACCCTAGCCCCTACCTTAAAAAAAACCCAGTAATAATTCTAGAGAGAGTCCCAAAGATGGTGAGAGTTGTCTACTCGAGCTGTCCTCTGCAGACCAAATTTGGGAATACTTTTGTTAGGAGGCAAAGAGCATCTTGCAAGGGGAAAAGAATGTCCTTAGAAGTTACAACGTGCAAGTCGTCCCCCGGCCGGTACGCTTGTGCGCGCGGAGGTGAGGACGAGAGCGCTCGCCTGTCTCGGATCTCTCTTTCATGCCAGACGGAAGGTTTCCATCTTCTCACAGCAAGGGGGCACTGGAATCGTGCTGGAATTCATTCCTTCGGCAGCAGAACCTCCTGCTCCTTCTCCTCCCCGCCAACCGCTTCTGGGCCACGCACACATCTCCTCCTCGCTCCGATGTGCAACGCGACCTCTTCACGAAGCGTGGACTCTAGGAAGGTTACGGCCGAGCATAGCCCTCTAGTCTTGTTTTGCAGACCTTTGCTCTTCTTTCATTTGAGAGGGATTTTTTTCTTTTTTATGTTACTTCTGAATTTCGGAACGTGTTTGTTAGTAGACGTAGAACTATTTAGTTCATGTAGAGCGTTTTGAAAGATTGTGACTTGAATTTAGATATTTTTTTCTACTGAAATTATTTAGGTTGTTGCAAAGTAAGTTGGACTTAATTTAACCGTTGTTTGTTTTTGTTTGTTTGGGTTGGTTTTTTTTTTAATGTTGCACTATTTTGGGGAGCATTTTGCTAAAACTATTTAAGGAAGTTGCAAATTTGCATGTATTTAATTTATTTTGTATTTTCCAAAGTTTTATATTTTCTTTCTTTATGTGCATGTGCACTGCCAGAAAATCTGAACTGTGAACTTGCCATATGCAATCTTTAATAAAATGACTCATTCCGAACCACTCTGTGCTATCTCCTCAGCTGCTCAGAGCTGAAATTTCTACTACAAATCAACGATCCTCTTGTTTCGGTTGGAAAACAGTCGGCTTGGAAAAGATACCAAACTGAATTGCTGTCAGATTTTGTATTGTAGTAAAACCTTTTGTTCTGTCTCTCGAATTCAGAGTTCAGTAAGTGTATTGTAGGTGCAGCATGGCTTAAAAAAAAAATAAATGTATTGAGATCCTCGCAGCATCGCCCTCAGTTACGCGTGGCGGTTGAGAGAGCTTCCTTCAGCTCGAGTACGAAGTTAGCTTTGACATCTCTTACTGGTGCTAGTGCTGATCAGCCAGTCAGTTCATCTAGCCAAACGTAATCTAAGCGGCTCCAAGTTAACTTTGACATCCAGCCTGCAGGAGGACTTTCAATAACTGCAATGCTGCAAAGATGCCTTAGGCTGAAATTCTTACAATACCGAAGATATTTACTCGATTGGAAATGATGAATTGTGAATTGAACTTACTCTGCTTCTACGTAGACTCTTGTTTTGTAAACCTCTTTTAATGAGGCGACTTCAGTTTGTATCCCGTGCTGGATATTCGACTTCTGTACCATTTTAAAGTCTCTCACCTTTTCTTTGTAGAAACGAAACCGTCGCTGTGCCTGCTCTGCAGGCACCTAAACCTGTCTCCTGCTGTTTCCACTACTCGATGCCATCTTCTTTTCTTTGCTCTCTGGATGTTGTGTTCTATTTATCCTAGGCTGCTTTTAAAGTTGCGGTTTGTATTGCGCAAATGAAATTTCACATCTAAAAATGTCGTGCACGGGACAAATGTTGGTGGAAATACCATTCACAAATGGGAAAAGTACTTCAGGTGGAACTAAAGTGCATATTGTTCTTTTTGCTAGCAGTTAAAAAGTATTTCCTTCTCTCTTGAGCTCCTCTTAATGATATGTTCAAGTATCTTCTGCTTGTCCTTGAGTTCATGTTTCATCGACTTGTTTTCTCAAAAGCAAGGAAAGTTTGAAACCTGGAAAGATCTTGGCTGACGCATTTTTAAGTTTGGATTTAACTCAACAAGGGTGAGAGTGGATTATCCTGAATATATTGAAAAACTAAAAACTAAGTCACAGAAAAACCTTTACTACACCATTTTCTGCCTACAGAACCTTAGGACTATCTTGGAGACTTTGTTTCCTAAAGCCTACCGGACTCTAATGCACATTTGCCTGAAGTTTTGATAAATAAGTCTTGAGAATAAACAAAATTTTATGCTGAACTTTTTTATTTTATTTTAATACCTGGGTATAGAAACCCAAAGGTCCAAAAGGAAAAGGCCTACTCAGCTTCCCGCTCTTGGAGGAGAAAGACCTTGTGTAAACACGAGTGCAGTACCATCTCCATCGGGAACGGGAGGAAACCAAAAACCTCAGTTGGCAGGATAATCTCAGTCTACCCTTGCTTTGATTTTTGTCTTCACTGTGCCTGTCCGAACTGGGAAGTGCACTGGAGAACATCGGCGGTGCAGGATGGAACACCGCTCGCTCCACCAGTTCCTCGCTCGCTCTCACAATCTTTGTCCATTTGAACCACTTTTCGTTGTGGGAGAGCCACGGGGGTTGAGGCATTCTGTAGATTTATCCATGTCTAGTTTGTCAAGTGTGTAACGTGTACTGCAGATGTGTATTCTCTGGGCTCTATGTATCTTTACAGTAGTGTTCAATTTAGGAAAAAAAAATAATAAATCGTGGACACGTTTTGCTGGTAACAAGGGGAAATTTTTTGCCATTGCATCAAACGATGCTGAAATGTATTAAACTCTCGATAGCAGACCTGAAACCCTCCTTCCCCCAGCCCGTGGAGATAAATCTTTTATCTTCGCTCTAAACTTCTATCAGAGATGGATGGATACACTGGCAGACTGCATGATGTATCATTCGAAAACCGTTACAGTGGAAAATAAAATTGAACTAAACTTTGTGGTGTGCGTGTTGTGTGACAGGTTCACGCCCAGCGCCTCTGTTCCGGGGCGCTCCGCTCCTGGAGGAGCGACCCCTCCAGCAGCGCCACACTCGAGAGCGCACTGGAGTCCACCTCGGAGGCCGCCGTCCAGGATTTACCTTTGCCTCTAAATCTGTAGAAAGGAATTGGAAGTAGGCTCAGATCCCTCGCTCAAAATGAACACAGGTTAAGTTTATTTTTTGAGAAATAATTGCGTCTTCTCTACTGTGAACGTTACACTCGCTTTACACACAGTGTAACACAGGAGATGTTGCTGTCTCCCCTAACTCACCGTCGGGAGCCTTATTACACAGCCCATTTTTAGTAACGATTACATTTCTCAATCACATTGTTACTTTTCTACTCAGTGATGCAACTTTCCAGCACTCCAGAATTTTTGTAGTAATGGATTGCTCTATTTTAGCTGCTGAGCAGATTCCCGGGCAGGATGAGGTGGTTTTCTGTCGTGACTTAACGTACGTGCGTGGGGCCTGCTAGGAGCCCAGGTGCATCAGCAGTCACTTACAGCCAGGCTCTGTCGGTGTTCTTGCCGGCGATGGGTGGCCGATGGCTGGAGAGAGTACAGGTAAATGCCACCGAGCAGCTAAGCTAAGTTAGATACACTAACTGAGCAGATGTACCAATAGAATCATGCTGGTTTACAACCTGTGTAGTAAATCAGACCACTGTCCTAGCAGGTTTAGGAGTTAATCTGTTAAAACACGGAGTAAATTATTTCTAACTCAGGACTAACCTTTGATAGTGCTACTTTGGGTGCATGGGAGGCACTTCTTCCTCATGCTGAGAAGCCACAGCCCATGGGACAAAGACCTTCTGCTCCAGCAGGGAGGAAAAGGCATTCATAGAATTGTTTAGCTTGGAAAAGAACTTTTAATATCTATTTTTCCAGCATAGATGGTTTATACTGGGCAGAGCAGCCAGGGAGTGCAGAGGAAGGCGAACACTGTGCGGTGCCACGCCACACAGCTTTTTCCATGAGTCAAAAAAGATGCACCTTTTAAGATCTCTTAGATAAAGCTTGTGCCTGGAGGAGGAACTAAATTATAGAGCAGACTGTTTGCAAGTGTATCCCTACAATTTCAGTTTTGGAATGTGGGATTGCGTCAGTTAATTAACTCTATCAAAACAACACAAAATACTGCATCCGTCTCCAAGCTCCAGCTTATACCAATGCACAGTGAAAAACAAAGCAGAGGGGTTTGCACCCCAAGAAAAATACTCGCTGCAAATCTGTCACTGTTGATGGAAATAGCTAAAACTTAAAAGAGATTTTGATTTAGTTTTCCAGCAGAGCCAAACTCAATGGAGGCTCTATTTATCCTAAAATGAGGTTTTCAGTAGTTTTGGTTTAAGGTGCCCAGTGGTCACACTTTGTCAGCTCATAATTCATAAGCTGCTGGTGCCAGGCTCAGGCTGATGCCTGGTTCCATCAGCCAGCCCTGGGGCTGAGGCATTTTGGTGGCCATCTCCATGCCAAGGAAGCATCTGCAGAGTGCCAGTGGGTCCAGGGTGGTTTTGGGAGCTGGCGAACACCAGGCCAGTTTCTCAGAATGATGATGGCAGCTCCTGCAGGCTCCTGGATTGTCAGATTTCCTTCACGTTCGCTTGATAACTTTGTCCCTTAGCACCTTCTCGGTGCAGGTGCCCAACACCTTGAATGCTGCGAAGCTGCTTCACAGCAAGGAGTGCCTAGACCCAGCTCCTCGGCTGCAAATCTCTATCCCACAGCCAAACGCCTTGCAAAGCACAGACCTCAGCACCTGCTCCACCCTGTGCTTTAAAGGGCGAGGAGATCGCCAGCGCCCGGCTTTTCCCCCGCCGGTGCCGGAGCCCCGCGGCCGGGCCNGCCCGGCGTCCCCCAGCCCCGCTTTTAACCGGGAGCAGGAGATTGAATCGAAACCTCCGGGTTCAGGGAGGCAGTGGCGGTGACACTTGCGGTGGGAGCGTGGGTATGAGAAAGGCGTCAGGTGCTTCAGATCCGAAATGCAGAGCGCGTTTTATAGGGACGTTGTAAAATTGCAGTTATTGCAACATGGCTCTTGATGCTCAGACAGCTGAGAAAAAGAAAAGAAAACACAAATCGCACTTAGTTATTGACAGGTACACCAGCAAACTTTTCACTCTTGGAAAAAGTGAGTGTGTTGGGCTTCACTGTAGAAAATAACACTAAAATACGTTTGTAATGAGGCAAATACCAGTAAGGAAATAATGCAAGAAGGTTAGAAAATAGCAAAGCCACCCAACCCCAGACTTCAGCACATCAGCAGGCGGGGGGCTGAGGCCGCCAGGTCACAGAGGCGCTGCCCTTTGCATGGCATTTCTCCTTGGAACAGCCTCTGGTAGGTATTTCCCACCCGCAGCCGCCTGTGCTCGTGTCAGGTGAGGCTGTGAAGTCCTTGCAGGGCTCCCTGGCAGCGTTTGCGGGGTGCTGAGGGTTTGGTTCAGCGCGAGGCCTGCGGGTGCTTGGGGAACGTGGGGAAGAAAAATAGTCCTGGGGTTGGTGAGCGTACGAGGTTTGCACCGATAGAACTGGGTGTGCAAGACTCAGCTGGTTGATTCCTAAGGGCAATCTCAGGAAAATAGGTTCCTATGATTTCTCGTCTGTCAGCGGGGTAGAGCCTGGAACCGCAGCTGCCGAGATCAGAGCAATTGCAGAGAGCCGTGTACTGCAGCCGCTTTCATAAACACAGTACTGGTAATCCCAGATGCTCGGGTAATGAGTCAAGTCTCCCTGCCTCAATAAACAGCTTTTTGTTTAAAATAATAAAATATTAAATGCTGAGATGGCTCTTTCTCAGGTTGCTTTCCAAGGTCTATAAAGTTTTCAAGCTGCCTCCGTAGCTGTGACCCTCTTGACGGCAGCACCCGGCTCTGCCTCTCCTCAGATGAGTTTTTAGGAATAGGGCAGGAAATGAAAGGTTGAGGATAAGCAACAAATAAAGTCCTCCCTCGCGTTTGAGAGCACAAACACTGATTTGGAGAAAGGGAATTCAAAGCTGAGAGAATACATCCTCAGTTTGGTGCATCAGCCTGGCATCGCCAGGGCCGGTTGGATCCCCAGTGGATCATGGCCAGGCCACGTAGCAGCGGGACAGTCCTGCAGGTGAATTCCAGAGGTAATTGTGGATGGATGTTTTATAGCCTGGATGAAGGGAGTTGTCCTGTTTGTTACAGATTGGTGATTCATCAATCTTTGCAGGGTAATACTTTAGCTACTTTCTAGTCAATCCACAATTAACTCGGCTACCAACTGTTGCTCTTTCCCTCTTCTCGCCGTGCATTACTCTCTTTTAAGTCAATTAGCATCGCCCAGAGTGATGATTGCAGCACTCTGTTCACAGCCAGGCACATCCTCTCAGTGACATCCCTTCCAGAGCAGATCATCTCGGGGCCTTAGCCAGGTTTTGTCACTGCCATACCCCCAACGCTTGACATCTGGCGTTCTGGCTGTGCGATGTTAACCGTCAGGAGTCTGTAATCAGCTTACAGAGCCTGGATCCCGCCTGTTGATCCTCGAAATGCTGCTGCTGAATTCCACCCTCTGGCTGGCACCGGGTGCTGGGTGCTTTCTCTGGCAGAAAGAGGGAGAGCGTAGCCAAGGTGAGGGTAGATACGGTCTCTGTGTCGGGGAGGTGTGCAGTTGGCAAGTGCAAGGTGCTGCAGGGGAAAGGATCCATCTTATTAGAATGGGAACCTTTTCTTGCACCCTTGAGAACTCAGCAGAAGAGACACCTGTACCTTGGTAACTCACAGCTTGTTGGCCACGCAGTCAGTTTGTTATGAACTCTTCCTGCCTCGTTTTCCCTGTCTCTTCTCCCACAGCTGCAGCTTGGGCAAATGGAATGTTTCCTTTTACACTGTTAGACCAGTTGTGTCGGTTACGGAGGAGAGCCCTGGCTAAAATGGGGAGTTGCAAACGTAGATTAGACACAAGTCATGGTGGCTGCTCTGTGTGCTGCAGCGCTGTCCGTGNTGCTCTGTGTGCTGCAGCCCTGTCCCTGCCAGATGCTTCCAGTGCGGGCAGCGTAGAACAGAATCACAGAATTGTTTTGGATGGAAGAGATCTTTAAGATTCTCAAGTCCAACCATTCCCCCAGCACTGCCAGGGCACCACTGACCCCTGGCCCTCAGCACCACAGCCCCACGGGGGGCTTGGAAACCCCTCCAGGGGTCACAGGGACTCCACCCCTGCCCTGGGCAGCCTGGGGTAACCCTTGTGGGGAAGATGCTGTTCCTCATTGTCCTGGGTTGGGATTGGTTTGGGTTGATTATCACCAGCAGCTGCTGGCCCAAGCAGGTGGGAGGGGCCACAGTGGGATAAACAACCCAACCAGCCAATGGGAGCATTGATACCACCCCCAACCCTGCCCCTATATAAGGTGGAGGTCGGGGGCTGCCTGTTTTCAAATTGCTTCAGTGCAGCTGGAGCAGAGAAGGTTGGCACTTCAGGTACAGGTAGAGCCATCTTTCTATCACTTGCTGTGTCAATCATTTTATTAGTACTGTGGTTATTGCTGCTGTTTTCTTCTCTTGTTCTGTTGGTTTATTAAACTGTCCTTAACACCCATAGTCTCATCTTTTTTCTTCCTCACAATTCTCCTNAGGGGCCCAAAGCTGACCCCAGGATTTAAGGCACAAGGCAGCAGAGGTGAGAGAAGGAGCAAGACAACACCTCACATTTTAAGGGTGATTAATGTCTCTCGAGGTAGTTGAAGGGTAAAGAATTTTCCAGGGCTCTCTGTCCTTTCTCAGCCCAAATGGGCCCTAAGCTACACAAAAAAAAACCCACTTCCCCTCTGCCTTACTAATTTGAGGCCTTCTTTAGAACAAAATCCCTCCATCTTAAAACCCCCTTTGCCGCCTGAATTCTGGCAGTTTAGAAAATTGCCTTTTTTTTTTTGTTGTTCTAAATTTCTCAATATTTTTCTTTCCTTTCTTCAGATCCAGTAGCTGGATTTTGTAGATTCAAAGGAAAGGAATGCTTCGGTTATTCCCGTGTCTGCCTCAAAGGACTCCTGGAGGAGGTGCAGGTCTAGCAGCTGAGGAGTGGTGAAAAGGTGCGTACGACAGCTCTGCGCCAACAAAATCCAGAAGGAATTTCAGGTGCCAGCTTTTCCTAAGGATTGAGCTGCACTGTCTAACACACAGGATTTATTTTTTTTTTTCCATTCATTGCCTCGAGACTCTTTCCATCTAAATAAGAAGCTTCATCTTGTAGACTTTGAGTGTGCTTTTGGCACACGTCTGATTACCGGGCGGGTTGTTCTGAGTGCCAGATGCTGAGGCTCAGGGTAACTGTGGAATTAATTTGTTGGTTTTCTTGCTCCAAACCCCATGCCAGTGTGAAGCCAGCACACGAGGCAGGAGCCCTTTGGACACCAAGACAGCACCGACAAAACTAGGTTGGGATTTCTTGCCCAAAGCTCGGGGCTTTTTCACGTACCCAGTTTGAAGTAGAGGCTTTGGCATGGAAACAAATGGGGGTGAAATGGTGCTCGTTTGGTGGGTTTTGTCTGCGGTGTGCTTTGATGTTTAAACAAATCTAAACCCTTGGGTGAAACCTGCTTGAAATCGACTTGCAAAGCCCATTGTTAGTATCACTTCACCCATCTGGAAGTGGGGCAGTGAAGGATTAGAACATGAGTTGTCTTGTTAAGATCAAGGCTTTAGCTCTATTTGGACTTGCTGAATGGTTCTAGACAAGTCATTTATCTTCCTCCTACCTGTTTCTTGTCTCATTAGTGGGAATAACGGTGACTTTTCTCTTCCCACGACTTGCTGTGAAAACAGAGTGGTTTGTAAAGAACTCTGCTGCAAACAGTGACAGTGTTTATGAGGGTGCTGGCTTCACCAAGAGCTCCAGCAGGTTGAGCTTCCCCATAGCCCAGTCTAACCCAAAAAATGGTTTCCTAACAAATTCAGAATGTGTTTGCTGGTCAGCTTCATGGAAAAAAGGCTTTATCCTTAATTTTTTAACTAGGAGACCATGCTGACAAGCCAAAGGGGAGGAGGTGCTTGCAAGAAGTAGGTGAAAACTCAGATGTATAAACAAATTGAGCTTACTTTGAAAATTTTGAAATCTAGATGTTTTCACACTCTTAATTTGTTTTGCCTGTCAATTGGTGAGCCTGTGAGAACAGTTTTCTTTCTTCTGTCACTCACAGTGGCCTTGTGGTGTCTCTAAAGAAATGTGTCTGCTTTGCCTGTAGCCTAAGAAGCTTAAACTGATATTTCCAAATGACAGAGGAGCTAAGACTGAAATCCTTTGGCTTATCTTGGGTCACAGAGGAAGCTGTCATCAGTTGTAGGGGTGATACTTGATTTGTATCTATATATTTGCCTGATAAGTGACACTTGATTTGAACCTATATATTTGCCTGAGCTTTCAACACAAGACAATACAATTTCTCTCCATTGTTCAAATGGAAATTCAGCAAACTAAAAGAAAACACTGCATGAGAGGTCTGTAGGCCCTTGGTGTAATAATAACAACAACAACAAGAACAACAACCCCTTCCAAACTTGCTGTGTGTGGTGAGCTTGTTGATTATCTCTTACTGGTATCTGAAACACAAGGCAGTGCTCAGGCTC
>VWZY01003458.1:177668-191052 GCA_013399075.1 Chloroceryle aenea
GTGGACAGAGGGTGTGGATGGGGAATACCTGAAGGCCCTTTCTGGTCCCCACCTGCCTCCACTGTGTTCATTCAAGTACAGTTCTTTTGCAAGTGGGTTTGTCAGAATGATCCAAGTTCAAAATAATCCTATTCAGTAACAAAATTCCCAGCTTCCCTTTCCCTCCCTGTAGGGACACTCGCCTTTGGAGACTTTACCACCTGTAGGAGACTGGCTAAAAAAGGATTTCCATTGACCCAAATGATGCCTAGGGTGGGGAAAAATAAAATTAAAATAGGTGCTTAAAATATGAATGAGGTAGAGAAGAGCTGGGGGTTTGCAGCTCATCTGCACTGACTTGGAAATAGCTCTTCTTCTGGGAAGCAACCAAATGAAGTTAATAATTACAGCCTAATTAGACAAGAAGGGAGATGTGGCAGGTGAGGAAGGATTTCTGCCTCACTGGCTGTAGGAAATGAGAGGCTGGGGGTGCAGAATGGATTGAGACCTTTTTCATACCATCTGAACTGCATGCTGCAGTATGGGTGGTGTAAGGAAACCATGAGACAGCAGCATCAGAATTGCCTCTGACCAGAACTGTTGGGTTTTTAAAATATTTACTGACAAAATTTACTGTCCCTCGTTCCCTTTCATCTGCTCTCCTCCAAGGAGAGCAGCTGGTGCTGTAATTCTATTTTTCCTCTAATAAAAATGGAGTCAAATCATCAATTCTGAACTGTTAAGGAGTTCAGTGAGTCCTCCCAAACCAAACAGTGATACTTTTATAGCCTGTACTCAGAGCAAGAAGTTTCAGTTTGAGCCAGCCTGCTAATTTAGCTAAAATCTGGATGGCTTTTTTTTTCTTGTAGAGGCAAAGATGAAGAGCTCTCATTGCCTACCCTGGGTGCCTCCAGGCACTGTGAATTCTCTGCTAAATCAAATAGGAATTCTGGGCATCTGGTGTTCAGGCACACAACAATTTTCCTGCCTTGGTACTGTGAATAACCAGCTTTTTGAAAGTATTGGGTATTAGGACTTCCAGATAGTAAGGCTATTTTACTGTCTTCATCTCTGAAGCTGTGGTTTCTGTGGTCACTACTGCAGCATTTTGATAAAGACTTGTCCTGCCCCAGGGTGGGAAACATGATGGAGTGGGACTCTTCTCATAAACCAAATAACTTTTATCTATACCTATTTAATTTGTGTCTTCCTCACGTGCACCTTAAGGAGGTATGATGGTGCTATGCAGTCCCGTTTTGGTTTGGGGTGGTTTGGGAAGAGGTCCTGTAGTAATGAGAAGGAACAAGTACTTCCTGGGTTCTGAGGAACTGAGTGGATTATATTTTCAAAGTAATCAAGACAGCAATTTATGTTATTAGTGGATTTATCTTGCAGAGAATCAAACTACAACCTGTTTCTGCAATACAGCAGCTGCCACTGAATGGTGCCATTAGCCTTGAACTGGAAACTTCTGGAGCTAAAGATACAAACTGCAGTAAGGGAATGGCCTCAAGCTGCCCCAGGGGAGGTTGAGATTGGAGCTGAAGAACAATTTCTTCAAGCCCTTGAGGGTTGTCCAGGGCTCTGCCAGGCTGCCCAGGGCAGGGGTGGAGTCCCCGTGACCCCTGGAGGGGTTTCCAAGCCCCCGTGGAGCTGTGGTGCTGAGGGCCAGGGGTCAGTGGTGCCCTGGCAGTGCTGGGGAAGGCTTGGACTTGATGAGCTGAAAGGTCTCTGCCAACCACAACAGTTCTCTGATTGTATGGCTCTGTACTTGCTCAGAGTCACCAGTGAGTTCACAACTTGCACACTCGTAGCTCAGGGTTGTCACAGGGCAGCACTGTCAGTGATCATGCTGCTTGGTAGGCTGGGATCATCAGGAGGTGTTTATCTGGGCACCTATCAAGAAGGAAAATTTACCCATTGCTCCATATTTTAGGCTACTGCACTTTGAACTTGCCATTCTACCAGCTTGGGAGAGCTTGTGCTTCTCCAGCTGGTAACTTTGCTAAGAGTTGCACATCTTGTCTAGGCTGTGGACTGGTGGAAACACTGAAGAGAGCTGATGCTGGTGGTTGTGTGGGGTGTTGGTTTGTGTTCTTTGTATGCACTTCACCCCGACGTGTGGTTCCTGAGGGATTCCTGCCAACCCTAATCGTTCCTGGCTCTGACTGGGGCATTGATTGCTTTGTATAAACACTCCTGAGATGTAAGATTCATTTATACCTTCCAAGTCCCTGCCAGCATTCAGAATCTCTGGACTCTTAGAGCTGTTCCTCAGGTATTGTGTGTGTCCTGAGAGAATCCTGAAGTAGGCTTTACTCCCTTTCCTGACCAACATTGACTTTAGCAACGCCCTAGTGAGCTGACAAAGAGATTGCTGTCTGATGGGAAAGGATTGTTTGCTGTAGTTCAAAGCCAGGTTTCAGAGGTATAGAAAAACATCTTGCTAAGAATGAAGAGGAGAGGAAGAACAGGCCTTTGCTGGCACACTTTATTGCTACAGGACTTATTGTTCCCTGTTAGAATTTGGTGAACCCACCACCTGCTTGAGCAGGCTTTCAAAAAGGGCAGTTGATTTTGAGTTGCTGCTGGAAGGAATTGTTTCTATGATGAGAGTCCTACAGGAGCTTGCTTGTGGGGGTTTAGAATCATAGAATCAGAGCTGATTTGGTTGGAAAAGACCTTTAAGATCATGGAGTCCAACCATTCCCCCAGCACTGCCAGGGCACCACTGACCCCTGGCCCTCAGCACCACAGCTCCACGGGGGGCTTGGAAACCCCTCCAGGGGTCACAGGGACTCCCCCCCTGCCCTGGGCAGCCTGGGACAGCCCTGGACAACCCTCAAGGGCTTGAAGAAATTGTTCTTCAGCTCCATTCCTCTACACCCCTGGGGCAACTTGAGGCTGGTTCCTCTTGTCCTGTTGCTTGTTCCTTGGAGAAGAGACCAAGCCCCCTGGCTCCAGCCTCCTGTCAGGAGCTGGCAGAGCCAGAAGGGCTCCCCTGAGCCTCCTTCTCTCCAGGCTCCACAAGCCCAGGGCCCTCAGCTGCTCCTCACCACACTCCTGCTCCAGCCCCTTCCCCAGCTCCGTTGCCCTCCTTTTGAAAGGGAGTGGCTTTTGGGGCCCTTTCACTTCACCAAAGCAATTTTTAGGAGTGCCTGGTGCTCTCTGGAGTGTTTGACATGCACTAATAGTCCTAACTTGAACTTCCTGCATGGTTTGTATTCTACCTGCTCTTGGCTTTCCAGCCATTCTTCCAAAATAAGACCTCCAAAGCCTTTAGTAGCTGCAGCTGTAGGTGGAACCCTGCTTCCCAAAAACCTTGATGCCAAATCTTCCCTTGGCTCAAAAGAAGTTGTGTTTTCATTTCTTCCCAAAATAACTGGGCTGCTTTTAGTTGGTTTTAAGGGCTCATCTGTCTTGGAAAAAAAATAAAATAAAATTGCCTGTCTCATCCAAACAGTGGAAAATGTCATTGGACAGATGGATTTATTTATGACCACTTTGGATCCAGCTGTCAGGTGAGGGTAAGCACAATTAGAGAGAGATCCTGAGGCTTTGGAGGCTGAGAGGATGCATTGTGCACAGGCTTGGTAGTCACCGAGGTGCACGTGTGGCCATTCTGGGCAGCTCAGGAAGAGGACAACACATTTCCTTCCCTTTCTTCACCTCTGGCAGCCTTGCTTTGTTTCTGGGGACAGCTTTGCTTTCAGCTTTTGGAAACGAGGGGGCAAAACCAGTTTTAGGGTTGACCTCAAGGCCTGGAGGTCTTGGGAAGGATGCGCTCTGGGCTGCTTATCCCAGAGCATGAAACAAGGCAGTGGGTGCCCGTGGCTGAAACTGATGGACAACCCCCACACGGTGGTTTCTCTGGCTGGTGGAGACTACAAAGACTTGTTCAGAGTAAGGATCCAGGATCTCTGGATGTTTACCTGAGAAAATAACTAGTGCTGAGAGATTTCTTGTGCTGGCATAATATTCCCAAATTGCCATTTTTTTTCCCCCTTAATTTTATTCATTGTGTTGATATCCTACCTGAGTAGGTTTAATTGCAGAATTCTGCTTGCTCATGAAAGCTTTTGATCTTTGAAAGGATGGAATAGTTAAGCCTTTAATTATTTCTAGAGTTTGGGGGTTTTAAGAACATATTTCCATCTTTAATAGTGCCAAGAATGCAGCATTGCTTCCGTGATGATGCGAAAGTCCAATTTGTATCCCTCCTCTCACAGAGGCTTTAATTTATTCTGTGAGGATAGGAAAGATGTTGTGATGTTTTGTTTGTTTTATTTGTTGGTTGTTTGGTTTGTTTTTTCCTCTGGTAATACCCAGATAGGTGAAAGGTTTATTAAAGAGTTATTTCTGTACCTGGCTTTGAGTCGCCGGTGGAGTTTGACCGCCGCGGGGAAGTAATTCTGCAGTAACCTGTTTCCAGAAGAACACTCCACTGCAAAAGAAATCTTTGCTTGTGTAGTTAGTGGCCAAAATAAAGGGAACTGAGATCTGCTATGAATTGTTTGAGTGCACTCTTGAACAGTTCCATCCCTGTTTACAGCCTGGCCTGTGGGTGACCACCAGTAGGTAAGATCGTGGACTGTCTTCTCCTGAGTGCTAACACCTAAGGGATGGATGATACAAGTCACATTTAAATGATTTGTCTTTGCAGTTTATTGTTTTCCTATCATCTTGGGCTTTGAGAGGAGCTTTCTTGTGAGGGATGTTACCAGTTTATGAAGTGGCTGTTTCTCAGGATAATCCATTGTAGCTGGAAAGGGAACAACTGACCTGCCATAATACTACACTGCTCTCTTTTCCTGCAGTGCTTCCATCGGTGGTCTCTGATAACTTGCTGAATCCCATCTGGATGTATGTGAGAGATGATCTGGGGCTGTTCAGCCTTGAGAAAAGAAGGCTGAGGGGAGACCTTATTGCTCTGTACAGCTACCTGAAGAGAGTTGGTCTGTTCTCCCTGGTGACAAGTGACAGAACAAGAGGCAATGGCCTGAAGTTGAACCAGGGGAGGTTCAGGCTGAATATTGGGAAGAATTTCTTTGCTGGAAGGGTTGTCAGGCATTGGAGCAGCCTGCCCAGGGAGGTGGTGGAGTCCCCACCTCTGGAAGTGTTTAAGGGCCAGGGAGATGTTGTGCTTAGGGACATGGTTCAGTGGTTTTGATAGGGCTGGGAACAAGGTTGGACTTGATGATCTCAAAGGTCTCTTCCAGCAGGAACAATTCTATGATTCTAGGCAGGACAGGAACTTTTGAGTCAACACAGCTACAAAAGCAGCCACAGTGCATCTCCAACCACTGTTCCCCTTTCTTAGGTGTCGTGGAAAAGCAGAGAGAATTTCTGTCAAGTGCTACCTTAATTTGGGCCTTGTCCCAGCAAAAGGTGTCCTCTGTTTTCACTGAAGTTTATCAGGTAGAAGTGATATCTGAGCTGGAGGATTTGGGCTGTGCCACCAGCATCAGGATGCTTTAGTACTCATATTTTACCTGAGAAATCCCCAAGTGTGCCTGCATCTCTATATTAAAAAATGGTATAAAATTTACATAGAAATACAGCATCAAATCTGTTAAGAAATCTATCAATAGCAGAATAGTCAAGAAATATTAATATCATTAATATAATAGTCAAGAGTAGTCAGGAAATGTATAAATAGCACAATAGTCACATTAACTGGGCAGGTGAGTGGGGTGTCCTCCTCCAGACTAACCCACTGCAGAACCAAGCTGAAAAATACTAATATTTGCAGCTAAATTTCTAGGGAATGTTTTGGGGTGTATATTTCTGATGTATTTCCATCTGGAACTGGGCATTTCAGTAAAGGATTTTCCTTTGGGAGCACCTTGAGAGTTTGATCATTCCCTGACACGGTGGCAGTGATGGGAATTGTGTGGATTGTGGCAAGTATCTTTCTTATCCCTCTCTCTGCTCAGTTCTAGCTTTTTTGTTTGATTTCTTGTTGTACTTTACCAGGTACTTTGTTTAGGACTGTGTAGAAGATTTACATTTCTTTGGGCAGCCCTGAAGTGAACCGTGGCTGTTCCATGGAGTGCTTCCTGGCTCTGAACCTACAGCGAGCAACGTTATTAATCAGTAATTTTAATCACAGAGTTTAAATTCCAACCTCAATTTGGCAATTAAGTCCCAACCTAACTTCTATGATTAATTGGAGAAGACTTTTCATGCCAACATTGTGGCTGGAGCAGGACAGGGGCATTGGTGAGAGAAGAGATTCCTGCATTGGAGGGAATATTTTGCCTACGGTGATGATGGAGCAGCTCCCAGTCCAACTATTTCTGCTCTTCTCTAGAAATAAAGAACTGTGTGGTGGGTATAATAGTATGATTATCTTTATTTTTTAAGATGTCCATTGGAACCTGAGCCAGAAATCAGAGACTTGTACCCTCAGAGAATTTGCACTGCTTATAGCCACTGCTTTGCTAGAAGGAGGATGCTCAGCTCTTCTGGCACTGCAGTAAAGCTTAAGCCAGGTTGTATCCAGTTAGTTATTAATAGGAGATAAAGGAATCCAACCTTTATTTCAGATTGCTTAAAATGGCCATTGGTGAGCTTGGATTTATCCAGAATACCCTTTCCATGGTTGTTTCTCTCTCTTGTGTGTCCAGTTTTGTTCCTCCCCGTAATGGACTCGGTGCCCAAAGGGCACGTGCTGAAGAAAGTCCCCGTGCCACTGGATGGGATTTGGCATTCCAAGGATTAGTGATGGGAGATGCCTGGTTAATTCCCAGCGCATGCCGTTCCCACAGACAACCTGGAAATGGGTGTGGTTGCTGTTGAGTGGTAGCAACAAAGGTCTGAAGCTGAGATTGCCTTCTGGAATGGCAGCTCTTCAAAGGGCTAGGAAAAGCTATAAAATGAGCAATAAAATCACTCTGGAAGTTTCAGGTTTACTCATTTTACTACTGCAGGAAAATGCTGGTGATGTAGAGACACCTACAACACCTAGATTTAGATGGTGAATGTGGTGCAAATTCTTTGAAGGAGAAGATAAGGGGAAGTCCCTCCAGAACTCTTCTAATAACTGTGCTCCTCCAAGTGAGTTCTTTTCTTCTGTGTGAATCTGAACCTGTGTTTATTCAGGTTTCTTTAGTCGAGTTGTTTCCTGTGAAGGATGCAGTCGTTAAGCAACTTCTAAGCCTGCTTGGAAGAGGGTTAATTGTTAATCACTCCTCAGAAAGTGTCTCAGCTAATTTGGTGAAATGCATTTTTCCCTGCAGCAGCAAGTGCTGCATGTTTCTGCCAGCCTGCTGAAACAGCCCTCGGTTGAACAGCTTTGACTTGTGGCTAGACCCAGGAAAACTCCATGGGTGTTTCAAAAAATACCCTCTGAAATGGTACTGAAGTCAGGGAACCCTAACATCAGGCTTTCTGAGGTAAGGGAGTTGACAGCAGCTGTCTGAGCGTGCTACCTGTGGGAAGATGCCCGGAGGTATGCGGAAGGAGGAGGCTGGGGAAATACAGGTTTGTAAAGCATGACCCTCTTGGAAATACAGAGCTTGATTCTGGTTTACCAGAGGCGTTTAGCTTTGCTAAAAAGTCAGATGGTTTGTATGCCAAAGTCATGGGATAAAAGAGTTGATAAGTGAAACAAAGACTGGAATGCAGATCTTCCTCCTCCCAGGTGATCGGCTGCTCTGGTAGTTGTTCTGTCTGCAGGATGGACCTTTGATGTTCCTTGCAAGGTGTATCAGCTTGAACAAGAGACATCAAGAGCTTCCCACTATGGATGAACAGATCAGTTGATAGAACACCACCTTAGTATCTGAATCCCAGCAGGAATTAACCCAAAACTCCCTCATCTGAGGCAAGCATGCCACCTAACTCCTGGTGAACGGAGCTACTCGGTGGAGCAGAGCAGCCCTACATCCATGTGCTCCCCTCCCCACAAGTGGAGGAATCTGGACTCGGTGCCACCTGGATCAAACCCCTCAGCTGAAGCCCTCAAGAAGGGCTTGTGACTACAAGTGCCAGGCTAAGCTGCGAGATGGGCTGGTAAGTGCTGGGACCTGCCTGCCAAAACTGGGTGTGTCTGGAAGCAAAATTTCCAGTGATTAGCGAGTGGAAAACTTTGAGGTGCCTGGGGAATCCTGGTAGCAGCTGACAGGGTGGATGGGAAGGCTGCAGTCTTTCTGTAGTTTATCTACTGTGATTATTTTTGTGGCTTTGTTTGGTTTTCTTAAACATAAATTCCTTCTGTGGGTTTAAACCTATGTGCTTGGAAAAAAAAAATTGATGTTTAAACTCGGCTAGGAAAATATCACATGGGTCCAGCTCATCAAAATCAGCTCATCCCTCTAATGTACAATCACAGAAACACTTTCTGCTGGTGGATTTATATATATGAAAGCCACGGAGTTCATGGCTCATGGCAATTCTGCCCCAGGAACTGATCTGCTGGAGTTTGGTTTAGTTTTTCTTCACGGACACAGGGACTGGAAAAAGACTTCAAATTGAAAGATTAGAAGGTTGTGCTTGGATTGATTTTTCTCATCCTGAGTAATCAGCCAAACATCTCTCTCCATTCAACAGACAGACCCATCAGTGCAGTGACCAGTGGTTTAAAAAGCTGGAATTTTCATATTCCATTTCAATAGCAAAGCCTGAGGCTGTATGTATCATGAGATGCAGTACCAAACACCATCCAGTTCACTGTGCCTGCAGCTGTAATACTGTCTTAAATACCAGGGTTATTAATCTTTCCTCACCTCAGAAGCTTGTAGTCCATGTATTAATGCCTCTATTTATTTTCTTTCCTTTTTTACGTGGTTTAATTGCTCAGACTTGTAACAAATCAGAACTCCCACTCCCCATTTCCCAGTGTGACTGAAGTCTGGGGAGACTGGTCCTACCCAAAAGCAGCAAATTGTTCTGCTGCTTATGTTACATTTTCAGTGGCATGCAGAGGTTCATCTGCAGTTCCTCAGAAGGTTCATTTTTAAGGACAGGTATTGGGTGGTGGAGAGCAGATAAGCAGTGTAGTTAGGCAGCCCCAGACTCCTGCTGGTCCCCTTGTCTGTGTCTCTCTTGATAAGGGTGTTAATAATACAATGAATGTCAGAATTTCCCCCAGTCTCTGGGGGTTCTCTGTGGTGTCTCCACAGTGGCAGGTGCTGTCCAGGGACTTTTCATCCTGTCTTTCATAATACAGTGAGTATTATTCTAGAAGAAGAAATTACTGTTTTCTGGAAAACCAGGGTATTCCATAGAGCATGGTGACCTCACACCATGTAGCAGTGAGCTGGTGGAGATGGGTCCTGGTGATGGTGCTGGAGGCAGTGTAGCAGCAACAGCACAGCTCTGCATCTTCCCAGCTCGCTGGCTGCTGACCTGGGAGGTTCTGGGTTGCAGCACTTTCAGCCCACTGAACCTTCCCTCGAATGTGAGCAAAAGATGTTTGGAGTGTAAAATACATGGAAGTAATTTCTCTGCAGGGATATCTCTGCTACAGCTCTACTAGGTCTGGAGACACACTGTGAACTAAACCTAACTTATCATAGAGTCATCATGGAATCACAGAAGGGGTTNGGATTTTTATCTTTTGTATTGCTCTGAGTAAGCCAAGCACTAATTATATGCATAAATCAGTTCAAGTGAATGGGAAAACCAGTGGCAGAGAGCTTTGCTGGTCTGGGATCTGAGCGAGGCTGACTGAGAAACATACCTGGAAGTTTACACTTCAGCTGAAACGAGGTTTTTGTTAATTAGCTTTTGCTTGTACAACTTACATCAGCAGCAGCCCTGAAGGTAACAATGTTTTACAGATGACTGGAGACCAAAACTCAGGCTGGGGCAATGATTTTCCCAAAGTAAACTGCAGCTGGGAGTGATACTGGGAAGGGAATTCCAGAGTTACAGCTTCCTGCTCTTAACTGGAATCATGTCAATATTGTATCCTCTATCTTAAAGAAATTACCACAATAAAACACCTTAATGTTTATCTTTAACATAACAAAGAAAGGTGTTCCTTACAATAAAATATGATTAGACCTGTGTAAGGAATAATAGTTTCTAAATTAGGCCAAATGTACTTTTTATTACTGGGGTTTGGCTTTCACGTGGCAGAAGCTCAAAGTAGCAATGCCTATTAAAAAAAAGTAAAAGGTTGCAATTTTTCCTTTTTTAGAAGGTTTTGATGCTCAATCTCTCATCGTTGTCTCCTCAAGAATGCATGAAATGTTTTATAAAATAAAATTAAAAAGGAAAAAAAGGTCCAAGGAGAGGGTTTTGTTGAATGACCTTGATCTAGACTCCTTGCAAGCTTTCATCTTAAGCTCTGAAAATCAGTTTCAGGTTGTCTAGCCTCCACCAACAGGTTTGTGCCTTAAAAAGTGCAGAGGACTGGAAAGATAGAAAAAATGGGATCAAAAGTTGTACTTGAGAAAGGAACTGGGGGATGTGAGCCCCAGTTCTCTTGTGTGGCAAAAATGATAGAGCTCAGTACAGCAGGGCAAGAGAAGAGATGGTAGAAGAAACAGCAGAGGGGATGTAAATAATAGAATTTTATATAGATATATATTAAAAATATATATTTTTAAAATATTTTCTATATTTTAACTAAGGGAACAGCAGCTTAGCTGAAATAACTCCAAATTCATTTGCTGTTTATAATGCAAAACTAAGAAATTCATTACCTCAATCATCCCTGGATGATACAAAAAAAAAGGGAATCTTCNAAAATATATATTTTTAAATATTTTCTATATTTTAACTAAGGGAACAACAGCTTAGCTGAAATAACTCCAAATTCATTTGCTGTTTATGATGCAAAACTAAGAAATTCATTACCTCAATCATCCCTGGATGATACAAAAAAAAAGGGAATCTTCCTTTCTTTTTCTCTCCTAAAATGTCAGAAACACCCCAAGGCCTCATGTCACCAGTACAGCAGAGTGGTTGAGGTGGGTTAGGACACCAGTACAGACCAGCAGCTTTTCTCTGGTGGTCTTTGGAAGCTGTGGTGCAGTATTTGGCAGTTTGCTGCCTCTTGGCCACATGGCCCCTTAATAGGCTATGGCTGCCTGCTTATATGGTGGGAAAGATGGATTTAAACTGGAAGAGGGGAGATTTAGGTTACAAACTGAGGTGGGAGGGATTTGATTGTGTTGGCTTTCCTTTATTTGCTGATATGCTGAGCTTGCTTAGAAATAGTTAGAATTCCTGGCTCTTCAGCACTATCCTGTTGGGTTTTTTGTTTTTGTTATTAAACCAAAGGAACAACCTTTTAGTTNGTTTTGTTATTAATTTGTATTTCCCTGAATGTGTTTTTCTGGTGTGTGTTCATACCCATCCTGGGAAAACCAAAGGGCCTTTTTGTATAGCCCTTCACCTCTTGCTTTCTGTAGCTGAGTGCTTGATACTCTACCTGCTGCTGAATGGCAGCACTGATGAGAGCTGCTGGTTGGTTTGAGTTCCCTGTGACCTTTACAGGCAATTCTGGAAGCACTTTGTGTTGGGATACTAATTGTGAATCCTGTCAGCATTCCCTGCCTTAAATTGTATTATGGATTTGGAAGTTAAAGTATTTTAAAATTTTATTTTATAAAGCCTACTTATCTTTAATGGTCAGGAAAAAAACAACCAAAGGAACAACCTTTTAGTTTTGAAAAGCTAACAAATCTTTCCCCAAAATTAGATTGTTAGATTTTGATTTTGTTGTAATAATGTGTCCAGAACCAGACAAGATGTTTGTGGTGAAACTCATTTCAGTGCAAAGTGGCAACCAGGAGGTTTCACTGGAGCTTGCCAAGGGTGTCTGGGTGAAGTGTGAAATTAGAAGAGACATCTGAGAGTATGTTCTGAAGCCCCCTTGTTCAAGGGGGACCTTGCACAGAGTGCAAGGCTTCAGAATGTGTTTGAAGCAGAATTGTGCCCTTTCCCTGCAGAATCGAAGGGGAACTGCCCATCCTGCCCTTTACTAGAAATTAAAATCAAATTAGTGTCTCTAGTACACAGTTCTTGTTTAGCTTCGTGTGAAGAATGCCAGGGGGCTTGCCAAAGCCACAGCTAAGCAGAGAACTTTGGTCTGAATTGTTGTTTCAGCCCCTGCTCTGCCTTTCACCATTTTCACCCTGTGCTTTCTTTCACTGTGTTCCAATTGCTGCTGATGTGAAAGGCTGAGAGTTAGAAGCACCTCAGTGCAATGATGAAGCTCATGTTATGAGGTCCTATCGGGGGGGTTGGCAAATATTGGTGAAGAAACATCACACTTCATGTGTGGTGAGATATTCCTGTGCTTTGCTGGTGAGGCCATGGCTTGAATCCTGGGGTCAGTTCTGGGCCCCTCACTCCCAGCAGGACCTGGAGGGGCTGGAGCGTGGCCAAAGAAGGGCAACGGAGCTGGGGAAGGGGCTGGAGCAGGAGTGTGGTGAGGAGCAGCTGAGGGCCCTGGGCTTGTGGAGCCTGGAGAGCAGGAGGCTCAGGGGAGCCCTTCTGGCTCTGACAGCTCCTGACAGGAGGCTGGAGCCAGGGGGTTCGGGCTCTGCTTCCAAGGGACAAGGGACAGGACAAGAGGAATTGGCCTCCAGCTGCCCCAGGGGAGGTTTAGGTTGGAGCTGAGGAACAATTTCTTCAAGCACTTGAGGGTTGCCCAGGGCTGTGCCAGGCTGCCCAGGGCAGGGGGGAGTCCCCGTGACCCCTGGCAGTGCTGGGGGAACAGTTGGACCTGACAATCTTAAAAAGCTTTTTCCAACCCAAGGGAGTCCATGATTATTTAAGTAGCAAAAGGAGGCTGGGGACAGTAGAAGTTGTCACCAGTGTGGCCTTGCAGCAAGGAATGCAGCCAGATCCCGGGCTGTATCAGCAAGAGGACAGCCTTGGTTGAGGGAAGTGATCCTTCTCCTCCTCTTGGCTGTTGGGAGACCACTCCTGCAGTAGTGTTTCCAGTGCTGTACTCCCCATAGGAGCCAGACACTGACAGAGTGCAGTGAGCCCATCAGAGGTGTCCAAGATGGCCATGGGGCTGAGGCACAGGAGAGGCTGACAGCCCTGTGTTTGTTCAGCCAGGAGCAGAGAAAGCTGCAGGAGGTGTTACACCACCTCTTCCTCCAGAATCCCCAGCTTATTAATGTTTACATAGAGAGTGACTCTCTGGAGCAGAACTTGGCCATCTAGGAAATAGCTACAGGTGGCTGACAGCACAAGGGAGGAGGAGGTGACACTGTCTGGGTCTGGCAGGCTGTGCAGCAGGTTGTCCAACTCAAGGGTGTGATCACAAAGCAGGTCAGGGGAGAACCCTTTTGCTAGGAAACTGTCTGCAGGGTTGAGCAGCTGGTGCACCCTGTAGCTTCTTAAAACCTGTGTGCATGGGGCTTGAGATTCTTCTCTTTTCTGGGAGCTGACACATAGCTGGTAGTTTTCCTGTCAGATCCATGCTGCAGAGCAT
>VWZY01003459.1:244-11235 GCA_013399075.1 Chloroceryle aenea
TTAAAAATATTGAAGTAAAAGACTGAAAATTTTTCTTCCTATGAATGATATATTTCACAGGGTGTCATAATTCTTCTGAGGTGGGCTAATGTGAGTGCTGAGAGGTTTAATATTGCAGGGAGAGGCCCATCCACCTCATGCTTGGCAATAGTTTGTGCAGAACAAGCTCTGTCTCTGAGGATGTTATTTAATTTCCTTTGGTTTATGTCAAGGAGAATGGTCATTTGGCATAGAAAATTACCCCTGTATGGGAATTATGCAGCCATTCCAAGTCAATTTAGACCCTCCAGCCAGACCTGAAAACTCTTGCATTAGTCCCTTGGACAGGAGTCCAATGCCATTTGGTTCAAGATGCTTTGCTAGAGGAGGTTATCCATCAAGTACTAACAGCACATAGCACAGAGGGGAGCACCTTGAGGAGAGCTGAAGCAGTGTGCTCTTAAAAGACATTATCTCCCTCCCTGCGTGATCTTGACCAGAGGAGAGTTCTCTCTCCTCCCTCAGTGTGTGGAAACCACACCGTATCTGCCCATACCAACTGTGCACTATTCCTGCCAGCCCAGGATTGGTAATGAAGAAGTTTTGGGGTGACTTAACAGGGCTGAGAAAAGCAGTGAAAGGGACTGTTGGTATTTCTTGAGTCAGATGAACCACCAGTCAGGCTTTGGCCAAATCTGCACGGCAGTCTCGTGTTTGCCTCATACTGGCTAGAGTATGGATACAAGCCTGGTATCAGATCTCTTTCACTAGTTTGATTTAATGATCCATTTGGGACAATCTTAACCAAAAGTTAAAAACACCATAAAGAGTAAAAGCTAAAAAACCAAAAAGTGGAAGCTAGGTTTAAGACAGACAAAGCCAGCTTGCTTGTGCTTCTGGCCTGAATATTACTTTTCTACCTGTGACCTGATATTAACATTTCCTGGTGAATCATCTTCTTTAGCTAGTGAGAATATTCCTGTGATCTCAGAGTATCTTAGTTCCCTACCTCGCATAAGTTTACCCTTGTAATGACTGTGTCTGATGTCCTAAGATGATTCCTTCTTGCGTAGGCAAATGCTTGCTGTTAGACATGATAATGAAAGAGGGAAATGCTTGACTATTCCGCAAAGATTACGCATCAGATGTCATGATGTAACCTTGTTTGGGGGACTTTCTCAAGGAAGAATACACGAGGCTGAAGATACGTAAGGTAAATCCTCCAGCTCTGAATCGAACAGCTTCACATTGAAGCTGAGAGCCTGTGCCCTTCCCTCCTCCTCCCTTTCTTCTGCTCTTCCAGCCTTCTCTGGATGGCAGCTGTGATACTGGGAGCACAGCTGACATCTCACTGAAGCTCCTGAGCCCTGCTGCGCTGCCTTTGATCAGTGCTCCACTCAGCACATGCTGCAGAGAGGAACCGTTCTCACCGTGCCTCGCCTGTCTGCATAGGTATCAGCTGACATGAGTCATCAACAGCTTTGGGATATGAAAGGCCGAAGTCATAGATCATGAAAAATGTATAAAGAAAATGAAGCCTCGATGAGATTCTTAAGGGGAGGCAAAAGATGGTCCTTAGAAATCGAGTTTGAACTGGAGCTCAGGAGGTGCACCTTCACTGTCCACCTTGGCTGTTGATTTCTGGGGAAATGTCTTTGGGTTTGACTTAAGAGGAAAAAGTAAGCTGCAGGATTGCTCAGTCCTGCAGAAAAGAGCAGGATTTTACACGCAGTCCATCTTCAAGGGCCACCTTATGGGGTCAGAACTTAAGATCAGTCACCATCTGGAGGTTTACCAGGCAGGTGTGACATCTTCCTTCTGTTAACACACTTTAGCACCCTGTGTGGACCTTCATATTCCACAACCAGATTGCTTCTTCAGGATTTTATCAGCATCCTTTCTAACTTCGTGTCAAATCTCAGTACTGTCAGGTATCTGAAAAATTTTCAGCCTTTTGGGGGGAAGGTAATATGCAACAATAACTCATTCTTGCACGTTTAGCTTCAGTTTGTGAAATGTTGAAAAGCAGAGATTGCCTCTGCTTCCGTGTTTCTTGCTGAATTTGGCCACTGAAACTCGACTATGGGGTTGGATATACAGGAGTTGCTGTAACAAAAAGAACAGCACAAAAAGCTCAAGTTATGGATACTTGAACAGAACCTAGGTTGCTGATACTGCTGCCTCGTTGGTCTGGCTTGCAGGAGAAATGAGTTGCCTGTGGCATCTGCAGGCTGGTTGGTCCTGGTCCAACAAACTGAGCACAGGTGAAAAGAAGCTGTTTCTGTTCCTCCTCTTGTTACCTTTCAAAAATGGCTTAATTTCCCTCTGCCTTTAATTCAGCTGTAAAATGAGATAATAGTTACGATGTAAAAGAGGGATAATAAGTGATCTCTCTAGATCACTAAGATTTGCAAAGGAATAGAACATGTAGAAATGTTATGTATTTATTTTATTTTACTAAGTACACTCCACTACAGATAAAAGCTGGAAGGACTGTGCATCTGCTACCTCAGAACCTTTCATCTCTAAAACAAGCCTCAGTAGCACAGTAATTTGCTCAGCACTTTCTCATGGTAATGAGCTTTTCTACCAACAGGATGCCTCGTGTTAAAACCATTTTCTTGGAACTGGCATTGCCATGTTCCATAGTGAGGGCCTGGAATAATCTCTGCAGCAGGCAGAAGTACTGCTGTCAACTAAAAACTATCCTGTCGCCAAAGGGCTGGCTTCTGTGATCAGCAAACACAAGCCTCTGTCTAGGAGGAAGCTACATCTCTCCCTTTGTATTCAAATCACCTCACAGTGGGGTTTGATCAGCTGCTGCTCTGCCGTATGCAAAGATCTCTCTCTCCCACTTCCCCAGAAGCAAGCAAAACCATCGCACCCCAGAAGGGCTGCATGAACAGCGGTTCATCTCACACGATGTTTCCATCAGTTAAATGTGCAGCACTGCCAACACCCACTGTGAAATAATCGAACCTCTAAAAATAAGGAGACTGGCTTAACTAAAGTGTAAGGCCGTATATCAAAGGTTATGTTCCTCTGTTTTATGCTTATGAACATTATGAAGTTGCAATTCTATTGCATGCAGGTTAGGTTTTAATTTCTTATTTTCACCCCCAGAGGTTTAGTTGCCTTTAGAAGAAAGCTGAGATGGTTGTGCTTTTACCTGACTCTGAGACATGGCACCTTAAGTGGCTGGTGTTTGTTGAAAGTATCTACTAGAGTAAAAGTGAGGCAGGGAAACAAATCATATTTACTACAGAATCAAAAGGGTAATTTTGTGATAGTGTAATTTTTGTGTTACACAATTACTAATAAGTTAACATGATAGTACTTTCTTATCTAAGTAATGTCCAAGAATTTTACAATGTAACTGTTAAGTTTTGAAAGCAGGTGCTATTGTAATTGCCTGAGTAACTGCAGTGTGCTACTGGTTGCATATGTTATTGTTGAACTTTAAAACTCTCCATGGCTTAGAATGCTATTTATGGTCACAAACTGTAGCAAACTGGTGAACAGAATGAAAACAGGAATATAAAGAAAAATAGCAAGATGTCTAAGAATTGGATCAAGCTCCCACATGGCAACTTTACGCATGAGCGAAGGGAGCAGGAGACGTTGATTTTATTTATTCAACAAAACTACCATGCTTTGATCTTTCTGCCACAGGTTTAATGGTTTAATTTCTTCTTCTGACTACTGCTGCTGGGGAGTGGGACACGTTATCTGTGGGTTAGGTATGAAACAAAGTTGAAGAAAACCCCAACTCAGAAAGGATAGGTGTATTCAGTGCTAATTTCCTAGATATCCCAGTTAAAGTTCAGTTACTTTCTACTTACATACGTTTTTTTACAAGCTGGAATTGTCTTTTTATGTAATGGTTAGCACTGGTCTGCAGTAGTGGTTTCTACAACTGCTGTATTTGCAGAAATAGCACGAGATGAAACTGTGAATATCCCCTCGGTTATTCACTGATTTCAACTGCCTTTACATAAAGTATAGAAAATAACAAGTCATGTGACATGAAACTATTGTGAGTAACATCAGTCAGGCAACACTGATGATGCACAAGAACGTACGCAGTAAATACAATACTGTGGTGTGTTTTCATTCTTCACCCATCCCAACTTTCCATCCACATTAGGTACCCGATCCCACATGTACCGTTCGTGAGGATCCAGACTGATCCAATAGGTTGTCCCAGACAGACTTGCAGAGGTTTGGAACTTCATTGCCTTCCTGGGAGCTGCTAATTCACAACAGTTCAACTCAAATCAGAACAAGTATCCTTAGGATTCACTAATACAGTTATAAAAGACCAGATACGTTACTGATTTGTGGCAGGTTCTGCCTGGTTTGTTGCCATAAACCAGGCTGCAGAATCCCCAGCTTGTCCCCCAGGAGGAAGCCGCAGTGACGGAAGCCAGATACATCTTCCCCTGTGCCAAAGGACCTACAGAAGACAAAGCCAGCATAATCTGGAAAGTGCACACTGCTAAATGAACAGATGTGAAGTAAAACCACTATCAAAACACTACAAGCTGCTCTCTTGTGATGGGAATTCTGGGGAGAAGAAGCTCTCTCTCTATATGTCAATATATTCCCAGCAGGGACCGCTCACCATTCCCTTTTAAACTGCTATTAGTGAAGGCTGTTTATCGTCGACCAGGAAACTAAAGGTGTATTTGTTCCCTTAGTACTTTACTCCTTTGACATAATAGCTGTCAATGAAAGATATTTCCTTCATTTTGGAAGACAAAGGTGAGAATGCCACCAGACTAATTCCTGTGACGCAATGTGCCTTGGTTGGCAGTGGCTAATTATAGCACAGGAACACTACCAGCTTCCTCTGCCGAGGATCTCCACAGTATGACTGCACTCTGCTCTTAAGTTCTTCCTGTGTCACAATGCCCACTGACACTGCAGTAAAGCAGCTGGTTATCATTCCTTCCCAGGCTGCTGTGCAACAACAGCACTGTGGAGATTTCCGAGCCTGTTTCTCCTCTTTAAGGTTAACCGGGTCTGGCATTGATAGTAACCCACACTCCTCCTCTCTTATCTCATGAGAATAAAGAGGAACAAAAGAAAAACCACCCCAAAACACCACGTGTCTTCAATTTCAGACAACAAATCCATGTATAACAGATGGAAAGGAAAGCAGGGAAAAAGTGGCTCTCTTGACTCCACGGCAATGACATGCAATAGCACTCCAGCAGGTGACTAACATCAGTCCAGCCTTTTTGATGCCTGTCTTAGTGATGCTTTCTCTGTCTGTTTTGTTTTTTCCAGGCAGCCCCTGTCCTCTGAACTGCAGGTCAGCTATAGCACAGTGCACTTCCAGACCCAGGTAGCTGGCTATTCCCTAGAAGATTTGTAAGTTATTTCCTCATTTACTTTTCAAGATACTGCCAGAATTTTATACAAATTCTGTACTTCACCCCAGTACAGGGTCTGTAAATCACCCAAGGAAGGTCTGTAAGTCAATACAGCATCAAACAATTAAAACACTGCAATCTACAAGACTATGTAATAATTTCCCAAGGGAGATGTAGCATTATTTTGTATAAAACAGAATAGGGAGGGGAAGAAAAAAAAAAAAAGATAATGTTCTGCAAAGGAAAGAAAAGCCTTTAAATGAAGAGTGACAGGAAGTCAACTTGCTACCTCTGCTGAAATGTAATGTTCATTTAGCTACAAATATGTGAACGATTTACCAGCAGGACTGTCTCAGAAGAATTGAGAATGACCAAGAAAGGTGGTTTGCTGCAGGCTGTTTGGGAAGCCAATGACAGTAGTGCTCTTAATTCAGAGAGGATCCCCAGCCCAGGTCTTCTGGAAACACTGGCTGATCTCTGTGGAGATACCTCCTAAGCTAAAAGGTGGTTTGTACTTCAGTAAAGAGTACACCATCAGTGATCTGATTAGCTCAGGGTAGCTAATTCCCTCTAACTCTAATCAAACAACAAAAATTATACTTGGTGTGTAGCAAACCAGGTGAATGGAAGCCTGCCCTTCAAATCAATCAACACAGCATGTTCTGAATTCTGACCAGCCTTGTCTGTACTAGGGATCCTGTGAAATATCTTAGCTAGCCTCTTTGAATAATGAACTTCAATCCTTACCTTATTTTGTCTATTAGCAGCTTTCCTAATGTATTAGGTGCACTAGTCAAGTAATTGTTAAACCCAAACATTCCTCAAAAGTTGTGGCTTGCTTGGTACAACTGCATCCTGGAATAAGCACTGGAGGAGCAACTGAATTAGGGTGGTCAAATCTATTATGTCAAAGTAATAAAAATAGACATATCTTGAAAGAGCTTCAGATGGTCCTTTGATGTCTCCTTTGGTAAACACAATAGGCCAAATTAAGTACTGCTGAAAAGTGCTGAAAGAGATTGGTCATTTTTTGGTAAACAATGTAACTCCTACAGACTTAGCATGCAGACTGTAGGCAGCCCTAGGGGTCAAAAAACAGGTCTAACGAGGAAAAGCAACCATCTCCAAATCCGTGGGGTAAAGTAGGTCACCATTAAACACCTTTTTGAAGAGATCTCCAACCGATGTACGCTGGCCTATTGAAATTGATAACACTGATTTGTTCCATCGAGGGGTTTCACCTGCTGAACTCAGCCTGTGTTACCTTATTGTACCAATTGTGACTAATTGCTTAGCCCTCCACACCCCTCCTTTAAGCTGCTACTTTGCCATGTGTGTTTATATTATCCATGTTTATTCAGGAATGTAAAGAATTCATACGAAAGGAAACAAAGGTAGTTAGTAACTGCATAACAACAACACTTTTTGGTTTTCAAACTTGGCATCATAATTATGCCTTGCATGTGCTCATCTGACTTTTATGCTTCAATATCCATAGGGCTGAATCAGCACAGAAAAGGAACATTCTTGTTGACACAAACTGCTGCTGACTTGAAAGGCATATCTTTTTCATTAAGATCAAATGGTACTTTTGCTGGGAAAAAAAATGAATACTCCATGTGAATACTAATAGATATCTGCAGATACTCAGAGATTGTGGTATTCAGATCTGTGAAAATAGCATGAGTTTTATGTTGTCAAAAATTTCTTCTTGTAAAATATCTCCAATTTTCTGTAAGGATTTCAAGAGAAGATAAAAATCTTCTTTAACTGAAAAACTCCTTGTCACGATGGGGCTAAAAAAGTGCTGAACAACAAAGAGCTAAACAAAATCGTGAAGACCAGAAAGTTTTGTGAGGAGGTTTGGTCTGTTCATCTCACTGTAAGTTACTTAAGTGTTTTGTATTCCCATGAATCCCACATGACCTCGCACAAGCTGTGAAACCTTAGGATGCCATTTTTCAGCAAAGCACACAAGTTTTTTTCTCTGGGACTCTGTATAGAGACTGAAATGTTAGATCTTACAACTCACTACATAGAGCAGCAACAACGTAAAATGGATTAAGGTTGGGGCTCAGTGTTTTGCCCCATGACCTAGCAGTGAGACAAGAAGTGCTACTATCCAAAGGAAACCTGGAGTAGCTTGGAAATTGTTTTGGTGAGAATGTCAGAGAAGCTGTTGAAGAAACAATGGAAGATGAGGAATTGTGAAGTTGGAATATTAAGGGAAAGTTACCTTTTCTCTGATGCTCCTTAGGAAGGTGACTGCTGCCTAGCACATTGACCTTGGGCTAGACTCCAGATGTGAAAGGGTTTTGCTATGGAACAGAAGAAGTAATGGTCCAGATGTAAGAGCCAGGGAGCTGAGCATGCAGTACAAAAGCTGTAACTATGACTGCACCACCCTTCCTGAAGGGGAGAAGCCCCCAGCTACACAGGAAAGGCTGCTGGTCTTTGATGGTGTTTTAATATGGACTGGGGAGCCCAGTGACATCCCCAAACTTGGCTTGGCAAATCTGGCTTTCTTGTTTGTTGTGTTAAAAAAAGTCAATGGAACAATCATTTTATCAGCCACCTTCTGTGATCTTACTCTTTGCTGCCTTACTGAATCAAAAGGGACCCCAATAAGGTGAGTTTTGCTCACACTAGGGAGGGATTTGACTGCAAGCTTGATTTATGGTAATTAAAGGAAAAACAAGTTGGACAGGATGCTGAAGAGAAAATTAAGGCCTGGTAATACATGCAAACACAGAGAAGCTGTTATTGTTGTTCACAGGGCTTTGTTTTCCAGCTGCAGAAGCTGTTGTTTTGTCTCTTCCAAACAGGAACCAGTAAAGATCTACAAGATGGATTAGTAAAAAGGATGTCTTGCTTTTGTTGAAGTCATTTTTTTTTCTTTCCTGAAAAGGAAGAACTTTTTGGAAACATACTGCATCTCATGTCCCCGTTCCTCTCAAATAGATGAAGAGTCCTGTATGGAATGTTGCTTGGTGTCCACCTGTTTTGAAGACAGGTAGAATAGAATGCTCAAAATGTAGAAATAGCTGGGCTCGGGCAAGCAGAAGTGAAAAGCTGACATTGATGTGCAAGCAAACGACACTAACCTTTCAACGAAGGCTGGGCTGCTTTTCCCACCAGTGCCTCCCTGCTGAGGGGAAGTGCTAGAGCAACGTATCAAGGCGCTCTCCATTCACACTTGCTCTGCTGGACTGTCCCAAAGCAGCTGAAATGGCCAGGCACATTCCCCCTTCCAAGGTTACTGACCACTGGGCTGCCCAGGGCCCTATCGCCGTACTTCAAAAAGGCAAACACAATCCAAAGGTGGAGTTCAAGGGAGCTGGTCTGTGCTCAGCACTTCTGTACAAACCGTTTATTACTGTGCCACCTCTACCCAGCTATTTTACATAACTAACCTCTGAAATTCTTACCCAGCTCCACTACCATATGAGGATTAGACATGGTAATACTTCTCTTCAGCCACTTCTGAGGATTAGCTTCAAAAATCAAATTAAAATGAAGCAAACCTAAATAGACTGGGTAGTTCCACAGTAAGTTGCAACGCCTACATTCAGTAACCATCCTCTGTGCTCCCTGCATTTTATAATACTAGAAAAGGTATCTGTGCAAGTGGTGTTATTGTGCCCCTGCTGCTTCTGGTAAGGGGGAGAAACTGTGCATGGCACATCAGTGTATCAACAGGATGAGGCCTTACTTGCCCAAGTATTCCTACTGAAGTAAAAAAATCTATTTGAATTTATTTATTTCCAAACGCTGAGGGGAAAATACATGATTTTTACCTCACAATTTGAGGAAAAAAAGAGCTGGGTTTGAGAACTATAATGTTCTCCAGGCAGGACTGTGTGCTGCAGCTTGCAGAAATAGCCGCAGAACTGTGAGCATGTGTCCTGCCTTTCATTCCTACACAAGACATTAGTTTTTATTCTTCTTCTCAAGGTAAGTTGGTGGATTTATTTATTACACTCAGTCATTTAAAAAATAAGTGTCTAAAATAGGTCTACAAAAACAAAATAGGCAAACCTATTTCTGAGCAATGGCGATAAACGAGCTGACACATTTTAAGTTCTATGTGGGGTCAAACACTAATAGAGATATTGACTTTAACACCTGACTGTTGAAAGGCACACACACAAAACTTGATTTACCAGATCAACAATTCCTGTTGTCTTAAATTAGCAGGGAAAATTACACACTGTCAACAGTAGGTTTGTGCTGTTCTTCATTCCTTTCATTATACAGTAAAGTGTGAATTGCAAGCCAGATCAAAACTCAGAGTCATATTAGAGGTCATTAATGTCAAATAATAACTAAAAATGTAGAACTGGAATACAGTTAAGTACCCGTATCTCCTGAGATGACACAGTAATGATAAAGTTCAGGGAGGTTGAAAGCTGCTTACGAGGCAAAGGCAGATGTCTGTGACAGAAAGATAGACACGCTGGTGATCTGGAAAGGTTTAATAGCATTTATAATCCAAGGCAGGCAAGGAACAGCAAGGTGTTTTTCAGCAGTATTCTTGATTAAGATGATAAGAGCATTAATGACATAGTTTGGGACTACACTTCCTGAATATGCTGTTCAGTACAACTAATGAGCAGAAAAGGAAGACTGTACAAGTTGCTAGGAATGGTTTAGGTGATCACAGAAAAATAACTGGACTTTTCCAACTACAAGGCATTGTTTTCTCTCTAGCCTGTCCACTATATGAATGCTAAGACACTATGGCAGTCCTACTAAAGTACTATTTTTTGAAGTAAAACCCAGAGCATTGCTCTCCCGATTCACTCCTGGCTAGTCTCAAGCTTCATCCTGAGAACGCTGCACAGTGAGGTTTTCAGAATATGCTGCTGTCCTGGTTTCACTGGGACAGAGCCGTAAGCCTGCTATGGGCTGCAGACCATTAGCAGTCCGGAGTCAGCCGGGGCAGCTGCCAGGAGCTGGCTACAGGTGTAGCCCAGCCCATGAACGTCACACTCGGGATAAAGGGGGAAGGTTGCTGAGGATGAGCCAGTCTCCTGAGGGCTGCCTTCCACTTTAGTGTGACCACTGTGCATTTGCTGGGCTGAGTGTAACTTTGTTAACTTTACACCCACACTGGTATTAGTTTTGCTGCTTCATTAAATGCATTTCCCTTTCAATCCACGGGTCTCCTCTCCTTTTCCCGGTCCCTCTTCTTGGCTGGGGAGGGATCATCGGGCAATAGAGTAACTGCTGTAGTTTAGCCCCAGACACGGGCTAAGCACAGGTAGCTGCCTTCTCCAGACAGTAACTGCATCCTGGAGAGCAAGAAACCTAACCGTGGTGCTGCAAAGGGGCTATAATGCATGCAGACGCCCTTCAGTGCGATGGGCCTTGCCACCTGCGGGTCCATACTCCCTGGGCAGCAAATGCCACGCTTATTAATACGACCGATCCCCTCTCACCGCAGAAAGGCCCCTGGCAATCTGCTTGTGACTTCAGGGAAGCCGAGTAGGAGTCCTCCTCCTGTACACAACCCTGTATAAATCATTACTTGAGGACCCTCGTGCTGACAGTCTGTGATACTGCATCTTCCTTTGGGTGCTGTACTTTCCCTGTAATGAGAAACTCACTTTGGTCGAGTTGCATGTGCTGCCA
>VWZY01003459.1:12820-46278 GCA_013399075.1 Chloroceryle aenea
CCACCCCAAACTCTTCTAGGGCAGAAGGCTCCCGACGTCAGGTTGCGCTGGGACAGTTTTAGGGTTTCTCGGCGGCTGTCCTTCGGGGTTGAGAATTGCTGGGATGTGATTGCAAACGCGATGGGAGCGCAGTGGCGTTACCGGGAAGTCACTGTTGATCTCTGTCCTACGCCAGCTACGTGGAGCATTTACGTATTTCAAGAGCTGAGCGGAGTTTCTTGGTCATTTCGTAGCCTGGCAAGATGGCAGAAAGTCGGTGTGTCCTGAAATCGGTGAACTAAACTTCGCTGCACAAAATGCTCTTTATAGATGGTGTATGAAGTGTGCCACCTATAAGTCTTGCTGTAATTTCACATCTCCTTGGCAGTGCTTGTGGGCCTATTTTAGTTTATTTATTAGATTATTTATAATTTATTAGTGAAAGGATAGTTCTGTTATCTCTGAAAATTTTCAGTCTGTTCTGGGTTAGTGCTAGCTAAATGAATTGTCTTTGAATTATGGCTACGGCCTCACAAGAACTTCAAAACAATTCCTTTTGTATCTGCCATCAGGACTCGTTCCCCACTATTAGTGGATGATATCACTTGAGTTGAAACACAGTTAGGATACTCCCTGGTATGCTTTGTCATCAGCTCGTGCTTATGAAACACATTCAGGTGCCGCAGGTAAGAATTCAGTGTCAAATATAAACTAAGGTGACCCCCCACTTACATAGTAATGTGGTGATCAGAACCTTAAACGGATTCAGCATGACTCTTGAATCTCAAAGTCATCTCTTTGACTTCAAGGTTTTGGCCTACTGGGTGCAGTCCCTTGCCCTGTGTTGGTCCTTACACTCCAAGATTCTTCTACTAGCAAGATTCTTCCTTTATTCAGTGCTAGGGTTTAAAATAGGTGAGATGATTGGATTAGGGATCTATTTTCTTGGATTTTTTTTATTTTTTGAAGGTGCTGCTTTTAATCACTTCAGTCACACCGTGCTACAAAACTACTTCCAAGTTCACAAAGGGTTTACAGATTTGGTTTTGTGTTTGCCAACCTGGAAAGTGATGTTTTGCTAGACTGAAACCATTGCTTGCAAGTTGCTTTCTTCCTAACCATGTTTTCCAGTACAAATGTTTACTGGGCTTGAGGCTGAAATCCAAAAATAGCAAGGCCAGTTTTGTAACAAGGTGGTTGTGAATTTAGGTTTTAATCTTGCCACCAAGAATGGCCCCCTGTCACCAGTGAGCTGGGATCCCCTGTCTTCCAGTTGTGAGGTCACGGATCAGACCTTGAAACTGCTTCCTTGTACTGTGTTGTTTGCTCTAGATCAGAAGAGGCTAAAGAGAGACCAGGACCTCAGAACGTTGTAATCGCAGATATCTGATTTAGTCTGACTTGTGGTGTTACCTGTCAGGACTAGAATTCATTGTCTCCTGCAGCAGATGACATCCCGAACGCACTAGGAAAGGTATCTTCAGTCTGTTCAGCAGGCGACCTCTTTGTGGACTTGACAAACCAAGCAAAACCAAATTATTACGTTGGGTAAATCGGAGTTCCAGACTGTGAGTGTAAGTTTAATCTGAAGCGTGTTACACACTCAGAACACAGCCACCCCTCCTTAAAACAGAACGGGCAAATTCTGCTTTTGGCTTGGAAACAAAAGCACACGAGTGTTCCTGTGGTACGTGTTGGGCTATCTGCTTCTGGGACACCCTTTATAAAGCACTCCAAACTGATGCATGTAGCTGTCGGGTGCAGAGCCAGTCCCAGAAAGATGATGATGTGCTGGAGCTCATCATCGCGTCTGTGCCATCTGCCCTGACTGGCCTGCGTTTGATTGGCAGAACTCTGCTTTGAGGGATACAGCTTGCTCTGCACCAGAGTGGCAGTTGTTTCATTACAACATGCAAGTGCTTTTACCTCAGAATAATGTGGAACTCCATCTTAATTTTAACTATTTCATTCCTGAAGATGAAAAATTTCCCCAATTTCTCTCTTCCCGCCCACCCCATTTCCAACATATTCCTGTTGATTTATGAGCTTGTATCTAAATGCTAAATACATGCTTGTGGCACGGTGTCTTGGTCTGAAGTGTCAAGTGGTACCTGCTACACGCACATCCCATAATTGCAGCAGCATGCTGGTGCTTCCAGTTTGCATGGTGATGATCTGGTAATGGGGAAGCATTTACAGGGGAATGTGTAAAACTGAAAAAAACCTTGGGAATGCCACATCGTGGATACACAACCATTTTATCATGCTCTACACATCTGTTACCATGAGGTGGTACGAAAGGCCTGGGGGCTGATCTTCATAGACTAAAAATAGCCTTAATGCAGGACATGTATGTATGAAATGTCTTGTCTGTGAAGTCCGTGAGGAAACTCGTGCCTGCTGTGTTTTATCTCCATCTGGTTAAACGTAGCACGAGCCAGTATTGTCATGCAGGAGTATTGTATTAGAAAATGTTGAGTGGAGTTGAACATCTTGGGAGCTAAAGGCTGAAGATGGCAAAAGCATTTATCACTACTTAAGTACATCTAGAAGGTTTCCAGTGACAGCAGTGGAGACTAAATAACTATTTTCCTCAAGTCTTTCGCCTCCAGCACTGTTCCTAGATGCATAATTTAACTGCAGATTTACCCCAGCCCCCTCCTGCTGCTCCTAGTAAAAAATGCTGCTAACTCTGGGGATGTTTCTGATATTTTTCAGAGATTGATGTAATTCACAGCAATTAAGGCAGCTGGGAAATCTGCATTAGTTTAACCAAAGATGTAGTTTCTGTAGAGGCGACTCAGTTAAAGACTTCTAAAGCATGGTTATTACTTTTGGTTTGAACTGCTACTCTTTTCTTTATAATTTGGTATGAATTTTTTTAAAAATTGCTTAACTAGAAATACTTTTTTGGAATTAAGTCTTCTCCAGATGAAACCTGCAATGTCTTTTCAGGCAGTCCTGGATTTAGTTTGCTGAGCTTACTCAAAAAAGTTAACTTGAAGTTATGTGATTGATCTTACGCCTTGAATGAATGTGTAGAAATAAGTCTGGATTTGTCTGTTTAGGGGCTCAGAAAGTTAAGATTAGCTAATGAAATGCAGCTGAAGTAAGCTTAGTTAAAATGCTTTAAACCCGTGTGAATGCTCTCTGTATGCATTTAATGATTTTTTTACTTTATTTATTTCACCTTAACTATTTCAAGTATCCAGAGGTACCCTGAAGTAGCTAATGCAGTGGAACTGACACTCGATGGTTAGAAGGGTGATGCAGAGCTGGGAGGCAATGGTTGATTTTAAATCATGAGGTTTCAGAAGCAGTAGTATCGAAGAACTTCAGTGGGCTTTAGAAGTCAGAATAATATCGTTCAGCATTGGATGAAAGCTGTTGTCACGTAGTCTGTTTGTTACTTGGCTTATCTCAGTAGTCAGAGGTGACATTTATACTATGCAATGAGTGTCCTTAAAATGGAAGGAGCTCCTCGTAACTGGGTAGGGTTGGTACCCACACTCATGTCAGCACTTACGGGTAAGGTCTTGGGTGTGTTTAGGAACTAGTCATTTTTTATGAGGGGAAAATTGATGCTTCCTTAGCTAGAAAGTTTGGACGGCTGTAACTTAAAGATTTTCCTTGTTAATTGAGGACTGTGCTTGCAAAACAAGTTCCAAGTCAGCACGGTTCTTTAAATGTGTGCATTGGAATGGGGGGAGAGGGGAATCATAATCTCACTTAGGTAATTTACAGAACTTCAGAGATCAATATTCCATTAGATGGAGACTTCTTGCGTGCCTTAAAAAAAGGATTCTCCGGGATGTTGAGGATTTGGCCGGGATAATGTGCGTGGTAAAAAGGTTGTCCAGCCAACGCTTTCTTTATGATCATTGCAGCTTTTAAAGATCTGTGTTCTGAAAGTACACCAATGCTTTTGCTATTACACCCTGTGTGAATTTCTTCTACAGAAGAGCTGATGTAGGACTTCGCAGAGTGAGCTCCCTTCACCCACCTCCCCAGCCTGTAACCAGCTCTGAAGCACTAGTGCCTTTCTTTGCACCCACGGACTGGTGGGTAAAGGAGGGGCAGAAGGATGTAAACAGCTGTAAGTAGCAGCTGTGGAGTACAGAGCAGTAAACTGTCTCTTGCCAAAGGCAGCTCTCTTCCTTGTGGAGGTTGCCTCTTTCCTGGCATCATCCCCTACCCGTGGGTGTTTCTGGGTGTCCACGGGGTTGAACTCTGGAAGGGGAGAGAGGATGGAGGTTCTTAACCTTGTCTGAGATGTCAAGTGACAGCTGGTAAGGAGGAGTGGAAAAGGGTAATTCAGATTAGGGCATTCATACACGATCTCCAACAAATCTTTCTGTTGCAAACATTAAGATTTTGCCACTTTAAATGCCTGCCCTGTGTTCCTGTGTAGGTCTCTCCTCTGTGCTCCAGGAGCTGGCAGATGGGAACATGTGGTCTGCACTTCAGCCTTAGGTCTGGTATCAGTAGAACTCTGACTTGTGTTGATAGTTTAGGCTGAGATGCAGTAGCTTACATTGAAATGGCTGAGTTACAGGCATGTGTTTTCAAACTTGAAATGAAAAGTACAGGAGCTTTTTTTTTTAATAAAACTTTTCCTTTTTTTTTAAGGTTCAGCTTTTTATGGGGCACTGATCTGATCCATAAAATGTAGTAGACTGTATTGGGGAAGCCTTAGGAAAAAAAATAGCTCAAATGACATTCACAAGTTTGAATTGGTGTTTGTGCCTTCGGCAGCTCTTCGTAAAACACTTGGATGTAGGCAAGGTTTAATACTGAGAAAAGAGCCAAAGAGAGCATTGCAGGATTGAAAGTTATAAAGGCAGGAGAGATTCTTTTTATTTTGTTTAAACATTGTTCAAAGCCTGCTTGCCAACAGTAAACTGCAGTATTAAAATCTTGTATAAGGGACACCTTTGTTGTGGACCTCATCCCTTAGAGATTCGTGGAATGCCAGACATCCTCAGGGTCCCCTGCAGTTTTGTCCAGTAGAACTGTGATGGATTTTGTGCAAGTTTTAAGAAAGCAAGATGGGAGGATTGCAGACTGCTTTGCAAATGTTAGGGCCCAGTGAAAGAAGGGAGGAGACAAATGTTTAATCCTTTCCACAAGCATCTGGACACCAGAGTTGCAAGCTGAACCAAGTGCAGATGCTGAAGTGCTTTAGGTCCTCCTGATGGAGGGCATGAGGATTGTGTTAAGGGCTCAGTTAACCTTGCAGCAAGCTTTCTCTGTAACCTGGAGCGAGGACAGTCAGGTGCTCATCACTTCTGTGAGGTCTTCAAAGAGGTCTTTTAGGTTTCTGGTAAATACGAGTATGCTGTTCTAAGGCCCTATTTCCCAACCATGGGAGTAATAATGCCAGATAATTCTCTAAATCAGAGACTGCAAACTTAGGTTTTTTTTTTCCTTTAGCCTTAGTTTTAATTTCTTGCCTGAAATAATACAGAATTTCCTGAGTGATGGCTTACCAGATGGACATTCCTCTTCCATTCTGCTAATTCAGGCTGTAGCCTGTGAGTCTGTTCATAAATAGGCTTTTAAACACTTTCTCCTCTCTTGATTTTGTGTGTTAACTGTACCTAATCCTATAGGCAGGCCCTTAGTTTTGTATCTCTACCACTAACTGCTCACAATGCAGAAGCATTATGAGGGGTAGTTAGACACAATAGCACGATATGATAGGGTAATTGTACAGCTGGAGATAAGCTAATGGAATTATCCCCCACATAGCTGTGTTCACAGAACGTACCCCTATGGCCCTGCCTGTCTGGATTCATACAGAGCACAAACTGGTAACTAAGACAGCTTCTTAAAAGGAGAGCTGATTTTAAGAATTCATTAGGTTATATAATTAAATTTCAGACTAATTTATCAAACTCTGTTTAAACAATGAATTCACCGCAGATGTGGTGGTGGTAGAATGTTAATTTGATAACTTTGTTGTTAATTTGATAACTTTGTTACACTGTCCTCCTTTCCATGTGTTTCCTTGAGAACATGGAGAATCCTTCTACTCTGTTCAGAAAGTGCAGACTGGCTGAGTGCCAATTAAGGCCACTGGTGATGTCTACACAAGCTCGTCCCGTGTGTTGCCAGTCTCCAGAGGTGGTGTTTGTGTAGGTTTGGCAAACTCTGGGAGGCCTGTGTCACATCCAGCCGAGGACAGCGCATGGACAAATGCTGCTTCCAGTTGATGTGTTGGGTGCTGGTGGCTGAGGTCCTGCTCTATCAGTGCATCCTTGCTGGGCTGCAGGGCAGCCTGTGGGAAGGTTCTTGCATAATGCTGCCAAACCCCAGGATCTGATGCACGTTAGCTAGCATTGGGGTGGAATTGTCATTCACAATGCCAAAGTGCCATTCCTCAGTGGTAGCCATCAGGCTAGAGTGCCTTACTTTTAATACAAACTTCTTTCCAAGTGTATCACTTCACTTTTTTCTGTATTGAATTTAATCCAGCCCTTTGTTTCCCAGTCATTCTGTTCCACTTAGCCAGATGCATCTTGCTGCTTCTCTTGTGGCCTGTTTACACTCATTACCTTCTTCTCTGAGGGCAGCGCTGTAGTCCTGGGGTCCGCAACCAATGATCAGTGTGGTCTTTGCAGGAAAAACCTCCAAGGAAAAAGTGTGCTAACTTTCAGGGTCCAGTACTCAAAAAACTTGGAAATGCCAGGATTAAAATACCCAGTTATCATTGAATGCTGGGTGGTTAACCAGTGCCTCCCTCAGAGTGCTGATGTGCACAGCCCTCATCCTACACCGAGCATACGTGTTGTAGTATCTCTCAGGGAACAGTAATTGGTACAAAGACTTCAGCCTTGATGTGTGTAGAGCAGGCAGATTTTCTCCATCTTTGGTAAGACGCTGCTGTGGGTTTTGATTACTTTGGAGTTCAAAGCACAACGACAGGTATGTAGTTGCCACCTTTTTTCTAGGTTTGTTCTGAATGCCTTCAGTGAGTGACCATTGTTTACCTTCCAAATGTCAGAAGAGATGAGAAGAGCTGTAGACAATAGTCTCATTCACAGAGGGCTTGCCTACTGAAAGGTAGGGTCTTTGAAAAGACAGCCTGTAGTCATCCGAGTAGGTTGTATCACAGCCTGAGCACACAGGGACTTAGAGTTGTGCAGCAGTCTGGCATTTCCTTCCTTGAGTGTGAGGCTTAAAACATGAGGATTTCTGTGGTTGTCTTTTAATACACCACTGTGATATTGCTGCTAGACATTGTACAAACAATACGCAGTGTGTAGGCTGAAAAATGCACTATTAAAGGCTGGAGAAAGGAGAGCCCTGAGAACCAACAATTGGGACAATCAAGATAGGGACAGTCACAACTGTTACATTCGTGGTCAGGTTTTGGGTTTCTTAAAACCTGTTCTGTGCTCTTTGGCCCTTGCTGTTTTCTGTGTTTGCATGCTTGACAAATGTCTTTTTCAAAGGACAGGAAAGTACACCTTTCTGTATCACACACTGTCATTATGTATTGGTTTTAGCCATTTCTTTTAGCCAAAATTCTAGCTTCTTTGAAACTGATCCTTTTCTACTGGTTACACTTTGTCTCCTGATGTGCATTGTGGCATCACTGTCTTACTCAGCTTGGAAATCCACATTCAAACTTCTTTCAAACTGTTGTTTTCTGATTCCAGAAATGTTCATGCTGAAATGGATGGTGCAGGTGTGTGGGATGAGGCAGTGGTTCTTTGCTGGTTGACACTTCTTAATCTTCAAACAGGCTTAAATGTTCTCCTCCCTTTATAGCTGCTTCCAATCCTTCCTTTATAAAGCTGTGAGCTAATGAGCAAGGCTAATACAGTGATGAATTTTTGGATGCTTAGAGTTTGAAATACCCAGTGACACAGACAACATTCGACAAGCACTCGAATTGCTAAATGTTGATTTTTGTGTGGCTTAAGCATTGGGGTGGTTTTTTAGTCTTAAATTTAAACTTTTGATTTAACTGCCTATCACTTTTCACGTGCTTTAAGGGGGAACAAGTCATTTTCTGGAAATGTAAAGCAAATTAACCCCATTTTTTTTCATTAAGCTTTCTTGACTACATACCAGAAAGCTGCAGTATGTGACTTTAACAAATAATTGCATTACAAACCGATATTAGATCTTTCTAAACCAATATCAAATTGGAGTTTGTGCCTGTGGAGGAAAATAAGTGATATTCTGCCACTCTGGTGGGAGTGATCTCCTGCCACTCTATATCTAAGTCAGCTGCTACTATCATTAAAAATAAGCCCTGGCTATTTCCAGCTTAAACCAGAAAAATGCAGCAGTAGTGCTACAGGGAGTATGAATTCTGACACATGGGAAGAGAAGGAGCCACTGCAGATGCTGCTTTCCTGGGCACCTTGCAAGCAGGCAGCTCGGCAGGCGTCAGGCTGTCATTTCCCACTCGATTTGCCCAGACCTGAAAACTTCAGTTAGGAAAGCCACGAGTTCCCTTAAATATTTTCCTGTCTTGCTTGTGCATATTTGGATGAGGTATACTTTGTCATACTTGAAATTTCCCTCATCCTCTACATGACTTGTATGGTCTTTTAAATAGCAGCTAAGGAGGAGCTGTTTGAGGGGATTTTTAGCAGCTTTTCTGACCAAACACCAACCAAAACCCACAACAAACCAAACAACTGACGCTTCTGTGGTTTATAATGGGATCTTTGTCCTGCCTTCGCACTCGCAGCTGAATGTTCTGGATCATCACTTGAAGCTTAAGGCATATTTTCTATGTTCATTATATTTGTGCAAAACAAACTGATGTGTTAGCTTCTTTCTTAATAAGTTTTTTATTTTTTTTTTCTTGAAAATGTTGGGTTATTTTTTAGTTTTCTTTTTGATGAACTTGCAGAGAAAGAATTTTGGTGCTGAGTTTGTGTTGGAGCAGGTCTGCCTGCTGCAGTGACAGGTGCTGTTGCTGTGTTTCCAGTTATCTCTCTTTTCAGAACTGGTGCAGAATTGAGCACGTATTGCTGCTTGTATGTGCTACGTTGTTGTTCTCTTAACAGTACCACTGGTGCTTACTCCTTAAACTGTATTTAAATCTGTTAAAAAAAAAAGTGACTAATCATCCTTGTGGAAAGGTAGGAAGGATCACAACTTTATATTTGGAAACTGGGATGTAGAAATGGTGATATGCTGGAGCTGTACTGGAGACCTTCGGCAGTGCCGGAGACTCCAGGTCATGGTTGTGTTTCAAGACTAATCCTTTCTGATAGGCATGGAGTGCATCGCTCTGAACCAAATTTGGATTATTGTTTGTGTGGCAAGTCTTTGGAATTTGCTTCTTGGGAATTGCTGGTTTGGTTTGGTGTGGTTTTTTCCTAAGCTGCCTGTAAAGTGAAGAACTACAGCAGCTGACTGCAGGAAAGTGTGGGTTCGACTTTGGGCATGTTTAAGAAAGTTTGGGATGTAGTTTAGTACCTCTTGACAAAGGAAAGCTCTGCTGAAGCAATGTCAACAAAAAGAAGGCAAACAGGAATAGTAACTAGTGCAGCAGAAGGAATATTGGAAGCATCAAGCCCTTTTATGTAGAAAGGTACCAGAGTAACACTTGGGGACCTTCTTTAATTCTAGACTACTAGTTAAACTCTGCTTTGTAAAATGAAACTGAACGTGGTCTTCACACATTTCTCACCAAAAAGGTAAAGGCAGGGGAACAATTTAGCTGATTGCTTGTCATTTGCATGAGCCAATTCAAGAAAATAAATTTGAATTTTAGTTTTGATGTCAGAATTATTTTTCAGATTAAATAAATATCTTCCTGTCGTAGAACAGTTGCTCTTGATCTCTGAGCTGCAGAGGAAGGTCAGTTTGTGTTTCTGATGCTGAGTGGGAAACTTGGGGGAAAAAAAGGCATCTCCTTGAATTAAATGCTTCAGCTACACTCCAGATATCACAGCCCTTGAGCCTCTGCTTGTTTAGTTTCCAGTTATTCCAGTTTGCTCGTTGGATTCAGCAGAGTTGTAGCTTTCAGAAGGGAGCACTTTTTAAAGTTACACAGAGAATTTAAGCGTGCTTCCTGCAGTAAGTCTCCCTTCTTTAGTCTCCCTCCTTTAGCGTGGATGTGAAGTGTCTGTTTTGGCTCGGGTGCAGTAGGTCTGGGGTTCCTGTGAGGAAGCAAAGTTTGCCAGCGTTCATTTCACGTTTGCCCGAGCTCCTCCTCGGCGCTCCACACGCTGCAGAAGCAAACAGCTTTACTACAGACCTGACTCTTCCAACCATAGTCCAGAGAGAAGCGAGTATGTGTGTGCCACCTCAGCTTTTTTCCTTTCAGAGTTTAGTGGCTAAATTACTTGCCCTGTGGTTGAATGCTAAGTGGGGTATCGTGTGTTCCTAACCTTATCTGTACCTTTGTTTAGCGCAATTGGGCTCTTCTTTTACTGGAGTGTTTGGGTCTGACAAGACTCCAGTCCTTCAGCTTGTGAAAATCTCCAGTTCAAGTCATTAAAGGGGTAGCTCTGTATGGATGTGTATTTTGAAATTGCTGGAAATTGGAATATGAACACTCATGTGTTTCACCTTAATCTATTTATTAATATTACTGAAGGGGTTTTGCACAATTTTTTTCATGGGAACTTATTAAATTTAATATTTATCTTACCTTAGCAATCCTACTTACTTGCTTTTCCAAGCTGAATTATTGATAGACTCTTCTAATTTCACTGCTGTGTGAAAGTTCCTTCTGATCTTGAGTACTGATTGGTTTCTCTGAAGATAGTAGCACCTTTTGATGAGCTCTCTGGTCTAATGCACACACCTCTGACAGTCCACTATAGCTTGATCTTTTCTAATCCCTGTTTTCATGTCATATTTATTATTTTCCTAAACTGAATGAAGAGCCTTTTCATAATTTTTAGTCCCTGTGACAGTATTACAAAAATAGGACCTGCGATTCTTTCCCAATTAAATAATCCAGTAGTAACTGCACAACTACATTAAAATAACATTTGTGTCTTCCTGCTGCTTATTCTATTGCTAAAACTTGTAAGGGACAGAATATATATTATTTTTTTTTTTAGATTTTGGAAATGATTTATCACTCTTAAAACTGGAAAATATATGCAGATGAGAAATAATCTTGAATAAAAAGCCCTGCTGTATATGTTAACTCCACTCTCAAAATTAAAAAGAACTTTTCTCTGAAGGTTCTTTAGCAGTTCTTGTTGGTGTTTATATGGATAATACAGATGTAGCTTAGCAGAGATTTTTGGAGAGTGCTGGATAACGTATGGACATAATAAGTGATGTGTCAAGGCAGGAGTAAGTCTATCACGAGGACCCCCAGTAAGAAGTGGGGAGTGCAGAGAGGTGCATTCGTGAGGGATTCCCTGCCATGATGTGAAAGAGCTGCTGCCCATGGCTCTAGATAACTGCAGCACTGAACCCTGACAGGAACTGGTGCCATCGCTTGTCGGAGCCGGTCCAGTTCTGCTTTACAGAGCAGCTGGATTCCAGTGCAAAATGGGAATCTGGTTAACTGGAAAGGTCTTCAAAATCAGCACCTGAGGAAGGGGAAATGGGAGACTGATTGCTTGGGGGGGGTGTTTTGGCTTCTTTGGGTTGGATTTTTGTTGTGTTGTGGGGGTTTGGTGGCGGGTATGGGGTTTGGTGTTTTGCTTGTGTGGGGTTGGTTTGTTTTGCTTTTTTGTTGTTGGGTTTTTTAGTTTGTTTTTTCCATATATGGCTCTGACGTTTGAAGTAGTGTTACTCTGTGTTTGCAGGTAGTCTTGCCAAAGAACAAGGTGTTTCAGTTACAGGGAACTTATATTTTTTCCTTCCTTTTGTGTTTGCTTGTACTTAGTACATTTTGTTCGAGTGCAGAATTTGTGAAATTTAAAGGATGCACATTAGGATCTTCTCAGGCAAAGCACTTGGCTGTCCAGTCCAAATATTCCCATGCCTCTGGCATAATAGATACGCCTGCGTCTCTTGAGTGACAAAATAATGGAAAGTTCTTGTTTTAATGGCTTGTATAGACTTGCAGCAAAATAACTTGTGTGCAACTGTTAGGATAGGGGAGAGGGACTGGAGATTTTCCCTTTTCTCATGTCTTCTAAATGCCTTGACAAGGCAGATTTATAGAAACTCCTGGAGTCATTTTTAGATTCAGAAGAGAGCAGAAAAGAGGGGAAGTATCTGTTACATACTTCAACTGAAAGTATACATTTAGTTTTAAAAGACACTGTCCAAACAACTAACTTGGGGAGTGTTTAAAGAAATGAATGCTGAGCTTTTTCCATGGATCATCACAGCAATCTTGGTACTGCACAAGGACATCTCCACCTGAAGTTCCTGTTTTCAGTCCCTCTGTAATGGGGGAGGGAACTGTTTCTGCAGCTTAGTTATTCAGAATTTGAGAGGCATAATCTTAACTGTGAAATGTAAAATAAAAAACACAGGATTTTTACCTGATTCCAACACTTGCTGGTCTCTTTTAATTTTCCTGTCTGCTTTGGTCTATGCAAGGTATAACCCTGCTGGAGGTAGTGGGGAACATGAAACTGAGTTTCTGGTGCGGGTTGTTGTGGTTCGTTTTCTTTTTCTTTCTCTTTCTGTTCTGAGTTTTAATATTGGATGTTACATAAGTGGTGCTTTCTGTTTCATGAAGACTTATCCCCACTTAAGGCTTCTCTAAGAATTTGCCTGCTTAAGGCTCTGTGTCCTGCTCTCCTTCCCATCACTTCTTTGGCAGGGGTGCCTCTACAGTAGTCATATTTATGGGGAAACACTTAGTCATTGTAGCAGTTTACCTTCGTAGTTGGGTTTGATGGTTGTTGTCTTTTATAAAGACCTTTTTTATACTGATCTGGTGGTTCTAACACTTGTTACTGTACATTTTTCTGTGTTGGTATATGGAAAAACTTAAAGTTTTCTGTTGGACATGGAACGAAAATGACTGAGTTCATTAGCATTCCTTCTCTGAATGGTTTTTTTCTTTGTCCTTTTTTTCCCTAAAGGAACTTAGTGACTTAGCCCGTGATCCTCCAGCACAGTGTTCAGCAGGTCCAGTTGGAGATGACAGTAAGTAACCTTAAGTTTTGTGCTATGCTCTGCTAACTCAAAGCATATCATGCATAGATAATAATGCGGAGTTTTTCTTTTGTAGTGTTTCATTGGCAAGCCACAATTATGGGACCTGTAAGTATTCTAATTCTTGTGATGTCATACTAAACTAGTAGTTCTTACTCAGGATGAAACTGGGGGGGCAGGGGGTTGCTTTACTTTCTTTTAAACTTACCTTCTCAGGCTTTAATTCCAGAGGTACTCCTTAGAGTAACAGAAAATTAAAGGGGAGGTGGAGGGGAATCAGTCTGATTATTTCAGGGCTGGGATGCTTTCAAGGATGTGTATTTCAGCTGAAATGATCTCTAGAGCAGGGTTAGGCACTATCACTTCAATGTGAACACAGTTTCTAGATCCTAACTTTTCTAAAGTTTGAGTCAAGTGTGAACTTTGTACTAGGAGCTGGTCCCAGTGTCAGGAGTTAGTTGGGATGCTGTTGTGTGGGTCTTAGAACAGGGAATCCTTATTTGGTCTGGTGTCATATGAGACCTTGAATAGAATGGAAAAGTCACTGAAATGTGAAATTCCAGTTGTGACTGGAGGAAAAAAGTGTATCAACATGTCCACCAAGCATCTGAAACCTGAATGTGGCTTCTTCCTTGTTAAAGGGCAATGTTTGCCTTTCCTGAAAACATAACCAGCAAATACTTGACATCTGGAGTTCTAGGGGTTGGTTAGCTATATTTAGAAAACCAAACTTGCTGCAACTTGAAGACAGATACTGGATTCCAGCAGACCTGCAGCCACAATGTGCTGCTTCTTATGAGGCTACAGAGTAGGAATTAAATATCAGTGATTCTTAATTGCCCTGGCTTTATATATAGCTACAAGTCTGGTTTTAGGAAATCCGTATGGAAAATGTGCTTATTAGGGGTTCACCTGACTGGAAAAATGGCTCTCAGTTCCAAAATCCTGGGTCCTTCCTGTCACTGGGTGCCTGAAAAAAAAAGGGCTCGTTTAGCAGCTGTATTCATGCTCAAATGGCAAGGGATGTCCTGCACTATACCAAGTATGATTTTTATATGGCTGGTGTCTGCATGGTCATAAGGTATTAAACATAAGGTGAATTTAAATTGGGATTATTATTTTTAGCTTCCCTTTCTGGCTTAATAATACACAGCTCCTTTTTCCCCTATGGTTTTAGTGACGTTAAGGTCTGCATTCCTGTTCCAAGGTTGGGCAGTATCCTGACAGAAGTGTGGTGTTAAGAATTGTAGAGCTTCCCTGGTGTTGTGCAGTGCCTTTAATAACAGAGGAGGGTTGGAGAATCAATCATCTGGCCTCTGCAGCAGGATATATTATACAGGCTGTGATTTTCCTAGGTAGCTGCAGGAGAGCTTGTGTGTGTTTAAGGCATTGTAAGAAGGGGTTCTGTGCTTGCTAAAACAGATCCCCAGAACACATGCAGTGAAAGGGCTGCTTTCTGGCTCCTCAAGGCCTCACATAGTTTCTGTTGAACAAATCCAGTATAATAAACAAACCCAAACCAAGTTTCTTGATTGATCATTTTTCAGCAGAGATGGGATTAGGGTATAACCTACTACCTGGTTTCAGATTTGAGTCCCTTGTGTTGCAGAACTGAATTTTCTGGTATTTAATGAAGTAAGATGTAGTTATTTCCTTACATTGATGAAATGTTCTTGCAATTAATATGAAAATTGAATTTACAAATCGTTCAGAAGTGTATGCTGGGTGTCTCAAATTCACTTTCAAGTCCAGATTCAGGGCTAGGGAAAACATTATAGTCTTTAAACAATGAAATTCTTGGCTCTATTTCAGAAATTTAGTTGTAGTTTCAAGTAAAAACTTTTTATATCTTTGAAGTAGTTACTTTTTTACAACTAGTAACTTAGGCAATCCCTATTTGGTAACTCCATTTATTCTCTGCTTACTCTTAGCTGTTTTAATTCTACACATTGCTTTACTGCTAACAGTGAACACCTGAATAAATTATCCCTTTAATAGTTTTGTTTGAGCAGAGAAATGTAAAAAAAAACCCAAAACCCAAACTCTTCCACACAGGATTAAATGAATTTCTAATACAGAGAGGGAGGAAGAATTCACTTCAATCTTTATGGGGTTTTTCTGTTTGTTGGTGCTGATGAAGTGGTTTAGTTTGGTTGGTTTTTATTATTTTTATTTTCCTGTGGGCTTGTTTTTGTTTTGTTTTGTTTTTACAAGGAACAAGGAGCTTGCTGTGTGTTTGGGTTGTGTTTTTTTGCAGGCCTGAGCAACACTGAAGCCAGAACAGAACTTGGGAGAGAATGGGAGGTCCTTAGAGCTGTCCCATGGCTGCTGTGAACTTAGGTGGTCATAACAAATAAGCTCCAAACATAGAACTTGAGAGTGTTGAACTTGACAGTGCCCCCACTCTGTTATTACTGCTCAGAGCTGTCTCCCAGGCATTTAGATGCCTTTGGCAAGTGGTCCTGAGTTGTCAGAGGAGGATTAGGTCAGTGGGTTCCATACAGAAAGTGACCTACGTGTGTTCTGTATGGCTTCTCTTGGGATGCAGTAATTGAATTTTAATTGCATCTCTCTTGTATTGGTGGACTAAACAGTTCAGTTGTTTAAACAGATCTCCTTCTGTTTATTTTAAACAAACACCATCAGTGATAGTTAGACTTAAAGATGGTAACAGGAGAACTATCTGTTTGCTTTGACAGAATGACAGTCCATATCAGGGTGGTGTATTCTTCTTGACAATTCACTTTCCTACAGACTACCCTTTCAAACCACCTAAGGTAAGTATTACTTTCTCATGTTGAAGTTAGTGCTCTTTAAAGAACCATATACAGGACAGAAATTGCCAGCATCTGTGTGGTAATCCTGTCAGGTTCTCAGGTCTTGTCCCGCATCCTTAGCGTGTATTCGATGGCTGGGTCCTTCTGACTGCCAGAAGAATGGATGTGCTGGCGTGGAGAAATTCATACATGTGAATTCAGAATGTCTTGGAACAATGCTTGGTTTTATTTCTGTTTTTCTTAGTTGATAGGAAAACCAGTGAGCTTTGTGTTACTAGAATAGAGTTGTTGCAGAACTGCAGTGTGACTGTTTGGGTCAGTCCAGAAAGGTGACGCTGTGGGTAGGGGTTAACTTGCTGAATGCCTGAAATCAGTGAAGATGATATGTTGGCATTTGGCAGTGATTGTGAAATATGCTCTCTTTTGGGGTAGTTTTATCACCATGAGCTTTGTCTTCCAATTTTTAGTCAGCATGGAAGCTCACGCTCACAGTGACTGCAGTGTTTGAAGCTCTCTAGCTCTGTGACAGCAGCGTTGCTGTGGTTCTGGCCCTGCTCTTGAGGGTCTTCAGCACCATGCAGGCACCTGTGATTCAGACACAGCCTCCTGCTTGTCCTCTCTCGGGTTGAAATCGAGTGCCTGGTAATTGGAAACGGAGAGGCTGTGGCTTGGGTGCATTTCAATGAATTTGATGCGGTTTAACTGCTTAATCCTTTTCTTTTAGAGTAAATTGAGTTGACTAATAGCTTGACTGAGAAGAAAGGGTGACGTCATTGTCGTCAGAGACCAACTCTCTTTGTATTTTGTTTTCTTCTTGTTGCAGGTTGCATTTACAACAAGAATCTATCATCCAAATATTAACAGTAATGGCAGCATTTGTCTGGACATACTAAGATCTCAGTGGTCTCCTGCTTTAACTATTTCTAAAGGTAACTTTTGTGAGGAAGAAATATTTCTAGCTTGTGTTGATCTATCTCTGCTTTTAGCTTTGATTGTCTTGAGTTCTACCCCCCTCTTGATTTCCCTTGCTCTAGCCTGTGTTTTGCTAGTTTGATAATGGTATCTTACAGATATTTTTCTTATTAATAGATAATTGGGGTTTTTTTCTAACACCTTTTGCTACATGGTTGTTTAAGGCCTCATCTGGCCACATATTTGCTTCAGTATTCTTAGGAGAGTTTACTAGCTTGGTCTCAGGATTGAAATGGTCCTGGAGTGGTACATTGGAGCTAAGGCTGAGAAACTGCTTGTTTATATCTGTCCAAGGAGATACATGTTCACATATTAACTAAAAGATTAATTTAAATTCAGTTTTTAATAATGAAACCTGCACAGTTTTATGACAGAGTCTGCCTAGCATTAGATGCAGGTCTGGCTAGAATTACATTGGCATATCTCTGGTAGATGAATACAAGAAAACAGTTATTGAGAGACTGGTTTCTGCCACTGTGCACTGGCATTTTATCTCATTACTTGGTGAACTAAGCTTACTGATTCTACCTCAGGATAAACTGATGTTGTGCTGCAATAGAAGCTTTGTAGCTCTCATCATTTTACTATAGTAAATAACAGTTTAATTCTCAAATACTTTCACAATGATTAATTTTTGTTTTGCCCCAAAGCCCTGGTCACTGTGGCTTCAAAAGACCCATCAGAGTGCTCCTTTGTCTATAGAACTTGTAATTCCTGTCCATCTAAGGAGTAGATTTGTGATTTGAATGTGGTTTCCCTACATTTCAATGCTGTCACTATTGTTTTTCTTTCAAAGCTGCTGTGAAAGTAGAGGATTAAATCCTCATAGCTGCCCACAACAGTGTTGCTCCCTTTATTTTCCAGCATACATGTGGCTTTATCAGTGCAGATCAGGGTATTGCTACCTTATATATAACAGAGAAAGAATTCAGTCTGATTTTTTTCTTTTTAATTGAAGAAGTTCTAGTTTCAGTGATTAAATCTGTGGAATATGCTAGTCATCAGAATACATCAGAATGTTCTTTTGTTGGCTGCTACGTTGCATCAGAGCACAGGGGACAACACTGCTGTTCTTGTGTGTGCTTACTGACAGCTGTAACTACTGGGAAGTAGGAAACAAATAGTTCTTAAAAACTTTTAAGTCATTCTGGGCTTTATATTTAGAATGGGTTACAAGTTTATTTTGGCGGTATAGCAGGAAAAACCTTCTTAGGTTCTCTCCTGTGCCAGTGTCATTCTAATGCAATAATCTGTGCTCCATTGTTTCTGAGATGGTTGCTCCTGTTTTGCTATTGAGAATTCTGTCTCTTTTGTTTTTTTGTTTTTTCTTTCTTTTCTTTCCCCCCCAGTTCTCTTATCCATTTGTTCACTCTTATGCGATCCGAATCCGGATGACCCGCTCGTGCCGGAGATTGCACGAATCTATAAAACAGACAGAGACAAGTAAGTACTGAGTCCTGTAAGGCTAATATTTTAAGAAACTTTGTACAGGGTGCATTGCCAGACAGCAGTTGTTGAGCGTGCCTTTTGTGAAAAACTGGGATGGAGAGAACTTCTGGATCTGAGAAGTTTCTGGTTGTGGTAGCGCATAATTCAGAAGCGAAGGGGTTTAGTACCATTGAAGCTGTGGGTGAAGGAGACTTCTCTTTTTCTCTCATGTCTGGCAGTATTTTAAAATTTGTATTGCCCATTTTTTTTGCTTACAGTGCATAAATAGAATATAGTTAGATCTTCATGTTGAGAAAAGATAACTTTGTTACTTTGGCACTTTCCGTGGCCTATTTTGTTGAAACAACTTCTTTTTTTCCTTACGTCTTTTTAAGATTTTTTGCACAGATAGAATTATATGAAGTAGACTTCATTTGGTTTTTTATATATCTATTAATGCTAAATATACTTGTCCAATTAGGTACAATAGGTTAGCAAGAGAGTGGACAGAGAAATACGCTATGCTGTAGGGTAAGAATATCTGCACATGATGGTGCATTTAACAAAATGAAAACTTGTCAGCACTTGAGTGCTGCATGCTCTAAGGCACTGGATTAACTAACAGATAATGGATGCACCAGTTACTCAACTTGGATATTTAACAGCTTGATCTGTGGTTAGTGTGAAATGTATTGGTTAGCCACTATTTCTCACAGATACTGCTCTTGCATGGCCCCCTCCCTCAAAAAAAAAATAGAAAAAAAAAGAAAGAAAAAAGAAAAAGTAGGAAATAAACATTGAGCTTTGAGCCAGCTTGTCAGCTTGTACTGGTGGTAAGTATTTCCCAGATCTTGTCAGTTTTGTTCAAAGTGATGCCCTGTAGTGAGACCTCGTGGGTGAATTTAGACAACCCCAATTTCAGCTTCTAATTGTTCAGCAGTGTCTGCCTTCTACACAGAAACTAGGGAAACATGTCAGGATTATGTTCTGCTTGTATAGTTGAAAATTAACTTCTTACTGACAAGCATGGAGTTAAGTATAAACTAATTGTCAGCTCAATTCCTCTGAAAGTAGTGTACTTAAATATTCTTTTAATGTCCTTGTTAAAAAACTGGTTTAGCAGGGGAAAGAAAATAGGAAGAGTGAATAAGTGCTTAGTGTTGACTCTAAAATGGGAAATGTGACAATCTGTATCCAATGATATTATTAACCAAGTAATCTTTACTTATGGCATGTGATACTCTGTAATCCTTACCTAAGGCCAAGATTTAAATAAACCCCTCCCCTTGCCTCTCCTACCCCAGGTGGTCTCTCTTCCTTTTCCCTTCAGTAATTTTTCACAGCAGACTTCTAGCAAGTGGGCTCATCTTGAAGTGTTTCATATAAATTAGAGAATATCCTGGTTTGTCTAGGGAGGGGGTTGTTCTAGTTTTTCAGTTCAAGTATGTCTTGGTATAGAAAGACTTCTCTCTTGGCATGAAATGGGCGATGGGGATAAAGTGCTGCTCGGTCGTTAACTCTTTATTTAGGAGACTCATTTTCATTGTGACACTAACTGGGTTCCTGTTTTTGTTTACAGATATAACAGAATATCGCGGGAGTGGACTCAAAAGTATGCCATGTGATGCTACTTTAAAGTCAGAATAACCTGCATTATAGCTGGAATAAACTTTAAATTACTGTTCCTTTTTTGATTTTCTTATCCGGCTGCTCCCCTATCAGACCTCATCTTTTTTATTTTTTTGTTTACCTCCTTCCATTCATGCACATGCTCATCTGAGAAGACTTTAGTTCTTCCAGCTTTGGACAATAACTGCTTTTAGAATCTGTAAAGTAGTTACACAAGAACAATTGCCCAAGATTCAGATTTTTTTTTAATGGAGCATGTGTATTATGTGGCCAATGTCTTCATTCTAACTTGGTTATGAGATTAAAAACAAACATACATTCCTCACTGCTCTAACAGATACTGAAGATATCACCTGAAGGGGGGAGGGGAGATGGATGTTCAGTTTTCTCCCATCAAAGAAGTAACATTGCTGTAGCAACATCCATCTTGTTCCAAACCTTCCAGTGTTAGAGAACTGAGGTTTTATTAAATACTTTTGCTCATAACTGATGTGTCTGGAGAATTGGTACTGAATCTATAGCATCAGCAGAGCAGAAAATGTGATGTATCTTATGCATGTCAATAAAGGAATGACCAGTTCTTGTTTTACAGAGAATGGAAATTGGAAGTCAAACATCCCTTGTATTCCAAAATAGGGTCTAAGAACATTTTTGTAATTCAGTTAAATTTTGTTAGGAGGCCTGGAGCTATTAGTTAATCTGTCTTCCAAAACACTGTTTAATATAGCACTGAATAAATGATGCAAGTTGTCAATGGATGAGTGATCAACTAATAGCTCTACTAGTAATTGATTTATTTTCTTCAATAAAGTTGCATAAACCAATGAGTTAGCTGCCTGGATTAATCAATATGGGAAACAAAATCTTTTGTAAAAGCAAAGCTGGTTTTTGTATATACTTGTTGGGATTTGCCTCATTGTTTAACATCAGATAATGATGTAAAGTTGAATGGAGTGACTCGTTGCCATTTTCAGTTGTAACGCTCAGTCTGTTGCAGGTTGACACATTGTTCGGCCTGGCGTACGCAGGATTGCTAAGCTCACGTAGTCGTGTAGCCGTAGCAGTGTGCTACACTTGGTGCTGGGAGCCCAGCGTTCGAGGACGGACTTGGGACCCAGCAGATCTGAAGTGGTGTATCGTGGAGATACTTCCTGATGCACCCGTGTTTGCTGACTGAGAACCTTTTTCTTCACCTTGTACACTTGACAGCTGAAAGATCTTAATGTGGGAGTAATGATGAGGCAAAAAAAAAATATAAAATAAAGTACTGTTTTGATGTGGGAATTGTCATGAGGCTGTGTTGAAGTGACTTTACTATGTGGGATGTTCGTTGCCATTGGAAAGGACTTGTTCGGCCACGCTGCCATTTACATTGATGACTATTTTAATGCAACAGACACTTTCCTCATGTCAGGTGACTAAACGTGAATAAAGACTCATTGCTATTGGATTTTTGTTCTACAAGAAACATTGTCTTGTGCCATTAGTTTATCTTTGCAGCAACAAGGGCATCGTTAAACATCCGTCTCTCCTCTTTCCTTTTTCCTTCACATTTCTCCTTGTTTGATTTTTTTTTTGGTTCAATTTTTTTGGTCTCCATTCTGAACACCCATAGCTTCATTTTTCTCTAGTCTTGTTCTATCACTTTATTGTGCATCTGTGACTTCTCACTGGCACCACTTTTGCACTGCTTACAGTCAATGTACATCCCGACTCCTTGTCCCCACGTGGATGTGGAAAGCTAGATGTAAAATAAATGTTAATCCTTAATTTTTATAAAAATTTGGAAATGTAGTTTGGACATGGTTTGTTCTGGTTCTAAACTATGAAAATGAACTTTACTTTAAAGTCTAGTCAGTTTGAAATTTGGAAACCTGGGCTCTCTAATAGCACATGGCTCGCTGTAAATGAAACTGTGCTGAAATGTGTTGATGAAGTTGCAGTTCCTGTGGTATTTCTGCTTTGCTCACCAAAGGTTTTTTGATCACACCATTTTGCTGGAAAATTGGATAGACTTAAAATACAGTTGCCAGGAGCATTACAACTGAGGTAAAATTTGATTATTTCTAAGCTTACAGACATGTTGCTCTCATCTTTTTTTGGTAATTCTGTTAATTTGATGTTATTCCTTTGTCTTGGAGCCATAGCCACTGGTATCACTTCTGTGAACAACTGGAGGAATGTTTTGCAAGATGCAGTGCACCAGGCTTTAGAAAACTCAAGGTAGTTAAATTTTTTTCATGGAAGATGGAAATCTTGTTTGGACTGCTCTCTGTGTCTCTTCTACATCTGCAGTGGCCCCCTCTGATAATTTTCTGTAATTAGAGAGTATGTATTTTGATGAAGGAATGATGGATGAATTGTAGATGTTCTATATGCGTGCAGAAAGTCATGCTGAGACTTCAAATCTTCCCTTGTGAAGTGGGAACTGGCAGGTGTTTTGTCCTTGAAGCAGTTGCAGTGGTGTCTCATGCAGGCTTCCCATGTTTCCCTGTTCAGGGCAGGGGGGACAGCAAGGAAAGGAGCTGGTTAACGTGAGCTAATCAGGAGAGGATGAAAGTATTTCACAACTTTTACCAAAGCAAAAAGCTTAATTTCAGCAGCTCATTAATTATTTCAATGAGTGATCTACCTACCAAAGCCACAGACTGTTTAAAAAGTACTAGCAGATCTTGATTACTATGAACCATGGAGGGGGAAAAGATCTTCAGGGGTTTGTTTTCTTCTTTTCATGCCCATTGATGCCCACATGTTCTGTATTGGTCAAAAAAAAAATATCAATGCATTTTTACCTGTGTGTGTAAAACATTGCACTGAGTTGCACTGGGTACCTGGGGTTTCTGTAGAGACTCCAGGTGGCTGTTTTGGAAAAGTCTGGCTCTGAGCAGAGGGTGAGTGTGGTCTGACTGCTGTGGAGGTGTGGGACCACAGGCTGCAAATGGGCAAAAGGCAACTGGTTAGCAAGGAGGTGTGGAGATCTCCTAATACCAGTCGTGTTAGGTTTGATAATCGCTTGCATGAAATGGAATTAGCATTAATTAATTAATTTAAACATTCATGGACAGAAGTGTTCTGATAAACTTTTTTTAATTGTTTTCTGCAGCTTCCCCTCAACTGTTCTCTAGCTATTTTATTTCAAATCCTTCACTGTTAGAAAAAAATAGTATTTTGCAGGTGCTATTGGAAGCAGATACCAGAGGTCCATCAGACGTGGTTAGTGAGTCAGAAAAAATCTGCAGTGTCAATAAAACTTAAAGCATAGTAGAAGTTGGGATTCAGCTGAAGACTTCTTGCTGTGTTTACAGGGTTCAGGAAAAAAATCTCATTTCAGTTTCTTTCCCTGGTTTGTAGTTTACAAACAAAAACTAGGCTAGGACAGCTGTCTCCATTAGAGATTTAAATGAAACAAATTAGCATTAGAAAAATGGAATAAGAGATGAATCATCTGTGATCAATAAAGGATCCTGAAGTATGAAGGGTGTTTCATTGGAACACAGACTACACTAACTCCTTTAAGACTGAAACCCAAAAAGCTGCTACTCGGGAATAACTTGCTTTATGCTGTCCAGTTCTTGGTGTTGCTGGATGGATGCTGGTTCACCAGTGCCTTCAGCAGAAACATAAAATGGGCATAAACCAGACACTGCTGGACTTGGGTCTCAGTAGGCAACTGTTGTGTATTTAAAAGGGCATTGCAATATTTAAAAGGGCATTGGAATTGTGGCCAAAATGTTTGCATTATAAGGCTGAGGGCTTGTATATTGGCAACAGTGAGGGACCTGTGCAGGGAAAGCATGGTCGTGGAGGAAATGCAACTGGGTAATGCCTGCTGTCAAGGGAAGGTAAAGCACTGGCTGCCCTTACTGTGAAGCTGCATTGCTGCCCATTCTGTCGAGGGTGAAACAGCTGCTGTCAAAATGATCTGGAGTAAAATGGATGATTAAATGTAATTTGAAGGGTCCAGGTTAGCGTGTGAAAGGGCAGCAGTTTAGATGTAGCCTTGGGAAGAGCCCTTCAGAGTGTAGACAGATGAGCTTTTGCACGTGTTTATAGAACAGTCCATCTGTGGATGTTTGTGATTGTTTAACCAGTGCCCATGAACTGTGGTGTGCCATTCTCCTTAGTTCCCACCATTCTGTAGTAACTTTGGTCTCCTGTGCCATGTAGAAGCAAGCACCGAGTCTTCAGCAGCAGTAGTTCAAAGTTGTCCTTTTCTTTTGTACTGCAGCTCGGTGACAGGTGGTTTGTTTAGTGTGGATCAGAGTTCAGTAGCTTCCAGGTGAGCAGCAGTAGCTGCTGCAGCTATTTCTAGAGCAGCTGTCTGTCTGGGTTAGGGTAGGAGAGGTGACAGCCATAATCTTTACAGCGATAGGTGCCAAAAATGAAACGGTGAATTTGATGGGACAGCTCTGCCTGAAGTGATACTTGAGATTTTTTTTTTAAGGCTGTCTGGTAAATATCCCTGCTTGCCCGATTTATTTACTTATTTATTGTCTGTCTATTGGAAATGTCAGTGAGAATTCATAAAGGGAGTAAGCTGCTCTCTTTCACCAGCTGCTGTTGAGTTTAATTGCCTTTGAGAATACTCAAGCTCTGCACTTAGGAATCCTAGGCTTTGCAAATCATCCAGGTAATTCAGGCCTTTGCCTTAACTTCATTCCTCCTTGTATTAACTGTGTGTTGTCCCATCACAGACGTAACCTGCAGAATATGGTCAGCTGCTTACAAGATGGTGATGCTATTTTGCCCCCGTGGGAAGAACAGTAACTGGAGAGCTGGGCAGCTGGGTTTGCTCCAGTTGCTTTGGCACACTGGTGTTGTGGGGACAGAATTTGGAAATGCCTTTACCTTTCTCTTGGATGGGAGTTTTGACTTAAGTTTAGCCCCTCACATGGGATGCCATGATTCCTTGGAAGGATAAGGGTATTAATTCTCTGGGGTAGGATACCCTTGCTAAAGCAAGGTTTACAGATTCTTTGCTGTGGTATTAATCCTGTTGACAGTGAATGCAGAAAACTTAATTAACTGACAGGTATCTTAGAAATGGGAGGATCTATGCAATATAACCATTATGCCATTGGTGGTTTTCCTATTTAAAGGTTTGGAATGCTCTTCATAAGGTACTAGACCTTGTGTCTGTACTTGGAAGACCATTGGGGAAAGTTTCACTGCTAGTGACTGTAGGAGCCCTCATGTCACATTTAGTGGAGAAAAAGACAACTTCCATAACGTGGCACGGTTACATCCACTTATAGAATGGATTAGTGCTGGCTGGAAAACTGAATTTAGCATTTGGGATTGAGTGTTGTTCAGTCTTCTGGGAGAAGTCCCTTAGTTTTGTACCTCCTAAGCAGTGCTGACCTCTGAAAGGTTTGGGATTTTTTTTTGGAAGCCAGAGGAGAAACCATGTAGAAACACATTAGCCAGTGCAATTAAAATAGGTGTGGGGGAGATGCATGGTGCCTGGAGGAGGCTTTCTTACTCCAGCAATGCTGTAATGAATAGGAAACTCTGGCACATAGGCTGATAGAGGCAGCATGCCATTAATGGGTATTAAGCCACTGTGTGATTCTGCAGGTCTCCTGATAAGTGGGGTAGAAATAAATACAAGCCCCCAACAGAATGAATATGGCTTTGCAGAAGCTGATTTTATGCACTGTTATGTTTGGTTGTTGGGGTTTTTTTTAATACAGTAGTAATGCTATTAAAATCTCGTGGATACAATCATTTCTGTATGGTTGGGGTGCTTAATGCAGTTAGTTTTGCATAAATATTGAAGGGCTTTTCACACGCTTACAAGGTGGAAGTTCTTCATCAGCAAACAGTCGTGCTGTAAAAAGCAGAACAAAGTTTCTCATGGTTTGTCCACAAAGAGAAGTTACCTGAAACATGTAAGCCAAAGTGTGCAGTAAAGGATATGCAATGTATGCTGGTGTAAAGGCTTCTCTGACCTCAGGTCTTGGCCTATAAAAATCCTTTGGTTTGGGACTTCATGGTTTGCTTGGGATGGAGTTTTAAGCTCACTTAGAAGCTGCTGTGGGCCAAGTGCAGATGGTGAGTCTAACCAGAATAAGAGGTGAACTCTCTTGTGTAAATGGCATTGTGACCTCCTGTTTCTGTTGTTGACTGTGCTAACTGCTCTCCGTGCTCTCACAGTTTGGGTTGTATTTCATGAGGATGTCTCTTATGTCTTGTTTACATACTGATTTATGGTTCCTGAGAATCCATTCCAAATCCATGGAAAGCTGCATTTCAAGATAGCATCCCACAATCTCAAGCAATTGAATTAGAGCAGAGGTAGGTAGGTGGCTGTTACTTAATTTAGGTAGGATTTTTTCTGCTTCTGCTTCATATGAGCTGCACTTCACACTCAGAGTTACTGTTTGAGTGCAAAGGATGTGAATTTCCATAGCCTTAATTTATAAACTGGGAAAGCACTGAGAACACTCTGGATTAACCATAAATGGTAGGAGAAAACTCAAGCTTTAAGAAAATGCAGGTAACCCTGAAGCATATTTTAGCACATAATACTCTTTTCCAGTACTGATAGAAATATTCCTACTTTTCAGAATGAAAACATGAGAAGACAGGCTTGTGGAAAGCCATTGAACCATTACCTTGAAACTTTTTGATGTAAAACTGTTTCTTGAAACAGTTTGTTTTGGTTTTTTGTGATGTTTGTTTGGGTTTTGGTTGGTTGGTTTTTGTTTTTTTTTTGTCTGGTTGGTTGTTTTTTTAATGTGCATTGTATTGGCTGTACCTACATTATGCTGTGCTTTACAGGGAGGGGAGGAAGATGAAGAGAAGTTGAAATTTGCTGCTTAACTGAAGCTAGAACATCTCTGGTTCACAGGGCTGGAGACCTAATCAAGAAGTAGGTTGTAGTGGACCAATCAGCCCTCTTAACCTTGTTTTCCTTCCCACAGCCACCCTGCAGTGCTGGTCTCTGCTCTTCAGAGACCTGAACTTGTTTTTGTCTGTTTCTCACACCTACCCTGCTAGATAAGGCTTCTTTTTGCTGCCTTCCCAGGTCTCATGGCGTATCCCAGGCAGTGCCTGAGGACTCCAGAGTGCTTCTAAATTATAAACCACTATTTTTGCAATTGCTAGGGCAAGTAATGCCTCTTGAGGTGCAAAGCCTAGAAAAGGGGAAGGGGTAACTTAGAACCTTCTCCTCTGTTTGCTGCAGTTGTCCTAGCTGGGGGGAGAGCTTGTAAAAATGGGAAGGGAAAAAAAAAAGGGTTAAAGTTTCCTAAATTTGTAGGCTCTATGAGTATAGGTGAAATAATTGCCATGTAGATTAGGAATCTAGAGTGCAGACAGGCAGGCAGAAAGAGTAAAGGGGAAGAGCTCAGTGTCATCAGTCTTGCTGAATTTTTAAAGAGAAGTTACCATATAGCTCATGCTGACACACACATCATGAATAATTGAGGGCGTGGACAGTTCAGAGGGCAGCCAGCTGTACCTTCTGAGCCAGCTGCAGCTCACTGATAAGCTCTTCTAGAAGAGCTGTGCTGGGAGGAAGTAGCAGTAATCATACCTAGTCTGTGGTTAGCAGATTATGGGGCATTGCCGGGAAGCTGGAAGGATAAACAGCAGATCAGCATCTCTAGTATTAAGAGAACAAAACAAAACAGAAGAGGTCTTGAAAAATCTCCAAGTTCAAATTGCCACCAAGATGTTCACTACGCAACCAGTCACTCCAGTCAGTCAGAAAGCAGTGGCTTTCTTATGTCAGTGTGAAGCTGTCCAGTGTTGACTCTCAAAGCAGGAGCCGGCAGAAAGGCAGCTGAGTTGGACCCTTCTGTCCTCCAGTTCAACCTTCTTTGCTGTCACCATATATGGAGCAGTCCAGAGTGAATACTGGGGAACAATTACTTGTCCACCTACTAGGCATATTGAACTAAGTTAGACTAAAATGTCTCTTTAAAAAAAGAAAATAGTTTTAAGTATCTTTTTGGTGTGAGTGAAATTCCTCGGGGCATAGTTCCAGGCCTTTAAAACTGTATTTGTCAAATGACCACTGCTGATAAGCTGTAAAAAAAATGCTGAGAGAATCAATAGAACCTTTATTGACAGTGAAGTATTCAAGATGATTATGCCTCTGAAACCTTGTAAGTGCTTAATAACCTTTTGGAGTCATGACAGCTTCCTGGGGCGGCGAAGCCCGTTGACCAGAGAGCCATACCTTTGGAAATGATTGTTTGCTGAATGCTGGTTGTTTTGTTAGTATGTAATAAGTGCCAAAAGCTGAGGTGGTTTTTCATTCTAACTCACTAATAATTAGAGCTTAAAATACCTCCAGAATATTGTGGCACTTTTGTGAGATATTCTATAGACACCAAAAGGCATGCTGAATGTATACAATATATTGCTTGAGTATCTATACAAGGAATGAATTGCAGTTACATGTAGCTTTCCTCCTTTCAGCAGATCTGTACCAGTTCTGAGTAGCTGTTCCTCAGTCTTGGAGGAGCCCAGGCAGTGAGCTCTTGTGTTTTTCAGATCCTTTCTTACCAGCTGCTGCTGCCTTTGTGCCGACCTGCAGCCCAGGAGAAAAGAGCTCCTCCGTGGACCCGCGACGCTTGTAGCAGCAGTCAGAGGTATAGGCCATGGTTGAAGCACCAGATTATATGGATCCACTGGGCTGCAAATTCAGCTGCAAATAAAATGAATGGGAGTATGTTAATGTAAAACCACTCCCTGAAAAGATTTGGGCCCTTGTTTCACCAAGGACTTTGCTGAAGGTACAAGGTTCTTTTCACATTCCTAAGGCTCTTTATTGTTTCTAGCCATAAAACTGCTGTGTGACTCCCCTGCTTCCAGTGCAAGTGTCAAAACACAAAAATTTTGACTAGTACCAAACCAAGAGATTTGTAGTCAGACAGTACGAGAATATGGCAGGACATGAAGGGAGGGAATGAAGCTGCGTCAGGAGAAGTTCAGGTTGGACATTAGGAAAAACTTTTTTGCTGAGAGGGTGGTGGGTCACTGGAGCAGGCTTCCCAGGGAGGTAGCTGTAGCACCAAGCCTGGCAGAGTTCAAGGAGTGTCTGGATGACACTTCTGGTCATATGGTTCAGTTTCAGTTGGTCCTGCAAGGCATGTAGGCAGGCCCTTGGCTTATGCTGTTGCATATGTGGGGCTTGAGTCAATTCAGTGGGGGCTTAATTGATTAAGAATTCTTGTAGGTGCTGAAATAATCTTTCAGGAAGGGGATAAAACATGTCTCAAGTACCTGTAGTTTTCAGTGAAGCTATTTTGAGTACTCCCTGGTGCTCACATTAGGGTCTTGTGCAGAAACAGACAGTTTGTTGTAGTGCTGAAGCCCACCAAAGGTGTCTAAGAAACAGAGGTCCTGACCTGCCCCGGTGGCTTGTCTGGGGTGACTGAGTTAGAAAAAGAAAAGCAGCTCCCAGCCCTTTTGGCAACTTCAAATCCATTTCAATTTACTCATCCAATTTATTAGCCATAAGATTCTGTTGTCATTCTCATACCACTCAACTGCATGGAAAACCTTCATTAAATGAGTAGGCTGGAGATATGTTTTCTAGTTGGCGTGATCTGTTTGGTATGTCCTGCACTCAGCTGGCAAAGGGCCAGAAGTACTTGGTGAAGCCTCTCAAACTTCCATCATGGGAGAAGCAGTTTGTTACATGTGACACTCAGGTTTTGAGGGATTGAATTTTAGGTGTTTAGGGATAAGTAACAGCTGACTGTCTAGACTTAGACCTTTAAGGAAGGTTGTTTCCTAACGTCCCCGTATGTAGTACTGATTTCCTGTAAGTGCCAGAGAACCGATTTTGGTTCTAGATCTTAAGTTGTAATGAGAGTTCATGGGGAGCTTGGACAGCACTATAGCTTGTCTTAAGATGGTGATTTTGCTACTCATGTGACAAAGGATAAAATGACAATGGTCAATGTTGCATAACCTTATAAATAGATTTGGGTCGTTTCAAAATTGTTTGCAAACTGAAGAGAATAAAAGCAATGGGGATTCCACCTCCTAAAGAACTTGAATTTAGAAATGCAGCCATGCTCGTCCAGTTTGACACCAGTAATTCTATGTCTGTGCTGTGGAAGGTGGTGGCCTGAAACCTAAATCCCGTGGTTTGAGCCCATCTCAAACCAGTTTTAAATACAAGGCTTTGCACTGGCATACCTGGTGAAGTTTAAGGGTGTACTCGAGGCCTCACCTGCTTATGCAATTTTCAAATGGTTTCTACTGATTTTTTGCCATCCCCCCTCCATATACCATTTGCCTGGAGCAGAAGCTTTCCTTCCATGTACTTGTTTCTAATTACTCATTATTGTTAGTGATGAGTAACTTTGTTTACTAAGGAAATCCTCTTTCAATGACCTACAGACTTCACAATAATATGAAAGAAACTTTAGGCCTACCACTTAGATTGTCATTTGCTCGTGATAGCCTAGTATAGTATTCTAGTGATGTATAGTGTCCTCATCTAAAAGCAAAGTTAATTTATTATCTCATTTTATTTTTAATACTCTCTTTGGATGGAATTCAAGATAAATGCCAAATAATACCTGAAATGTGTTTGTTCTGTCTACCTTTGCAAATCCGTGCCTGGAGGGACCATATTGCCTTTATGCCAGCTCAGAAAATGATTACTTTGTGTAGCAGAATTATGTTTTGGAGAGGACAGGCATTACATCCAGGAGCTGTAGGGCGTTCATACAGATGTGCTGTACTGTCAGAAGTCAAGCAAACACCCGTCCAGTTTGACACCAGTAAAGAAAGCCACATATGCATCAATGTTGCTGCACCTTTGCAAAATCCCCCCAAAAGCAGATGATCCTTTGCTGGTTTGCATCTTTGATAAATGGTCTGCAGTGGTGGTATCCACAGCAGTGTGTGGTTACCAAAAGCTGTAGGAACTGGTGTGAACACGTCCTGCTTTGCTTCAGAGGTGGTAACCTTCAGCAGAAGAATGGTACAGGGTGGACAGGTGGGGGCAGCAATATCTTAAAGTACTGCAGCCAAATCTGTGAGAACCTGTTTGTTTTAAACCTTTACATGAACTCATTGGACATGAATTCGAAAGAAAGCAGCAGCAGCCTGTTGTGATGATAAAGATTGCATAGCAATTGGAAACAAAAGACTTCTGGCTTAACACGGCAGATTTTGGGCAGCTTCAATGGAATGACTCTGAATTTATTCTAACAGAGATGAAGGCATGGTTTTGCCTTCAGCTTTTTGTCTTAGTTGATAAAGAATATCCACTTGCAGTATCGTAAAGTAAGAACTGTAGTAACCTCCTAAATTTGTGGCATTTCAGAAAGAAATCGAATATGGTACAAAGAAGAAAGCCACATAAAAGATCTTGCTTTGTGTCTTAAGATTTTAAAAGATAAAATCACAGCCTTCAAGACTTTAGTATCTTTAAACAGTAAAAAAGTAATTTGTATAAAAATACCCTCAAACAAAAAACAAACCCTAAAACTGGGACATGAAAATGAGACATGATTTAACTTAATTATAAGCCTGGAACAGGGAAACTGCATGTTCTCAGAATACCTAATTACAGCATTGTTTTTTAGGTTGAGGGGTTTTGTGTGTGTGTTGCTCCAGTCTGTCTTCAGCAGTGAGAATAAAAGGCAAAGAAAACACGGAAGTACAGTAAACATCTTGAAATGCAGTTTCCTTCTTACTGGGAAACTACCACGTGACTTGCTGGAAAAGGTTAAAGGGGAAAAAAAAAACACCAAGGCAGTTTGCAGTTGCTCTTTGGTAACATTAAAACTTAATTCTCTTTAAATCTGCTTCTTGGGAAATAATGTTGTACAAGATCTCTCCAGTCTTTAAATGCTTTTAGTGTTGTATGAGTGAATTTAAGGAAAATACCCTGAAGAGTTTGATTGTCCTGAAAGCATTACTCATTGACAGGTGAGGGCAAAACCAAACCAAGGCTTTCTACTGTCAGTGTGTAATGATGTTATAGTCAGAGCTCTTAAAGGTGAGAAGATACAAATTTTGACTCAATTCTACACCATGCAAAGCCAGTTGGGATAACTCAGTCTCCTGTGATAGTCTTTTTTGCTAATCTCACTAAAAGATGGTTGGGAGTTGGACTGAAATGGGGTCTGCATTTCAGTTAGTCAGTGTGTTGTATTTTCAAGACTGAGTAACCCACATTCACACACAGTAACTGTTCCGACAGCCAAATGCCTTCGCAGTCTTCTGCCAGACAGTATGGGTCCCCTTGGGTCCCCTCCCTTTTTGAAGTTGGTAGCAGAGATTTGAGTGACAGAAAGATCAGCTACTGTTTCTCTTCTTGGACCAGTATTTCTCAGAACCATGCCTCCCTGTTCTCTTAGGGGTGAAAAAATCACCCGTGGTTACATCATGTAGTTTATGTGGCAGGTGAATGGAAGGCCTGGTGTTTCTCTGTTGTCTGGAGATGAAGGATTGTCAGCTCAAAATGATAGGGATCAAAAAATCTAAAGGCATGTTGAGCGTGTTCAGTGATGTTTCAAAGACATACCTAGTGTAGACTTTTAGGGTGTGCTGATTTAGGTGTGTGAAAGCCAGAAGCTAAACCAGAACTTGGGTATCTCTCATCTTGTCTGCAACTCATTCTTGCAGTGTTTTTGTATCAGTCACACTTTATTCTTAAGTGATTTGGTATATGGATTGTACATATATTGTTAATTAACTCTTTAGCATCCCAAGGTGTTTTATGTATTCTTTCCTCCTTTAATTTTACAGTCTAGAGACAATAAGAAAACACAAGGATAGAAATGGAAAAACTGAATAAATTCTTGCAGTTAATTGGCTGGGGTTTTTTTTCTGAATGCTGTAGGTTGGTATGCGGTGCAAACAGCATGAAGTAGGGTGGTCAGCTACACCTAGAAGAGTAGCTCAGGCCACTGATGGCCTTTCACTCCTTCCACTGAGCTATCCAAGAACTCTCTGCTTTGATTCCTGGGCTTGGGCTGTGAATGAAGGATTAAGCTAGTGAGGGTATGCAAGAAAGCTACAGCATGGTTTGGAAACCAAACTTTGGGTTGTTTCTTTGGGTTGTTTCTCTGGAGCTGACCCTTGCTGAGATCAGATTAACATAACTGTTATAAATCGAATCCACAGCAAGAGCACTAGTGCTGCCTTATGAGAAACGAGAGTATTTTTTCAAGGAGGTTTTAAGTATGTGGGGTTATTTTAATCCAGTTTTATACACCTCTTAATTCTGTGGGGGGAAAAAGGAGGTGGAAATCTGGGGCTATATAAAATCTCATGACTTGAGGGAGTCAATACTGAAAGTGCCTGTTGCGGTGTTGTCGCAGCTCTTCCTCATTCCTCCCACTTCACTGCAGTTTCCTAAAGCCTTTACATCTGAAAATCTGTAGCCTTATGATGTTCCTATAATCACTGTTCCACTGCGCCTCTTCTTGGAGCAAAATGATCACACCTTTTAGTTTTTTGTGGTGATTTTTTTTTTCCTTTCTGCTCTTATATCTGCTCAGCTTTCCTGTCCTCTCCTTACGCCGGCGCTGGGACAGGGGGGTTGTGCCAAGCGCCCATCACCGCTTGAGTCGGGGCGAGGGCGGGAAAGGGGTCGCGGCCCCCTCGCTCGCTGTCTGGGACAGCCCAGGCCGG
>VWZY01003459.1:46356-93500 GCA_013399075.1 Chloroceryle aenea
AAAACCAGCCCCCCGTGTGAGATGTCCAGAAACATGCTTAGAGGCAAACCCCTCACTCCCTAAAACACCCCTCTGTCCCAGGGGCTGCCTCCACCGCTGCAGGTTTTGCCAGCGTTGCTGCTGTAGCTGTGAGACTTCCTTAGTCCCTTCAGTGGCGAAGGGTTTGGTGGCTCCAGTATCATCAGGTGGATAACTGGAAGTTATCCACGGCAGAGCAGCCCCAGACTTGGCCAGGGCTACAAATGCGAGCCCGCGCTCTGCAGTGTGAGATTCTGTGGTTTTGACACGGAACCAAGAGCTGATGCCAGGTATCTGCAATGTCATTACAGCGTGTAAGTCATGTTTACCTAGAATGTTACCTCAAAGGAATGACAAGCTAAACCCACCCTGTTGAAGTTTGACTTGTTGATGCAAGAAGTCTGGGGATTTCAGACACTTGCAAGAGCACCTGATCAACACTTGTGATTGTATACTCCCACGTGCCTGAGGGAAGTGCGTTCTGAAACATGGGTACAAAGCTGATTCATTTACAAACTACTTTCTGCCTTGACGCCTTTAATAAGCTTTGCCACTTCTGTTTACTATCACCTCTTAGTTTTCAGATGTATGAAAACATAGTGACCACTTTCTGGGACAAATGATCAAAACTGGAGTTGTAGATAGGTAGCAAAGGACCCCGACAGCAGCATAAGCTGCTTGGCACTCAGACCTGACAAGGCCCTGGCACTAACTGGGTCATTGTTAAAACACGATGCCTTTTTTTTGAAGGAAATATGTGGAAAGTAAAATGTGTACCTGGAACAAGGAGAAGATATAAACCATACAAACCAATAAGAAAACAGCAAAATAATCAATTAAATTGGTAAATAGTCTTCTGTACTAGAAAGCATGAAGTACCATTGTATATGTTCTGAGTATATCAGACATATCTAGATACTGTATTTATTGTGGGCCCAATGTAGCCTTTCTTGTGCAGCATTTATTTTAAAAAATACTCTGGATGAATGCATTTTATATTTTTGATTCTTTCATTTTTATGCTTCAGATTATTATCCTGCTCTGCTGTGACTGAGGTTATAAAGGTATAAGGAGAAAGTGACACCATTTCAGGCAGGATAAATTTAGCATTATTCTGTGTTGGCATAGGTTGGGAATCCCAGGACTAATAATAGATTCCCAAGAGTGTCATTGCCAGATAAAAGAAATAGTCAACATTGGCAAAGTAAATACACTTAGAAGGGATAAGCAGCGCCTTGATAGTCTGTTGTTTCAACACTGGTGTGCTAAGTGACATGACATTTTCAACACACGCAATTAAGGTTTTAAAATAGTTTTCTGAAGTTCTGAAAAGTGCTGTGAGCAGGCAGCCTATATCTGGAGGATGGGGGAAGAGGACTGCGCCAGTTTCTCCCACACAGAAGGGCGTAAGGTAAACTGGCAAGTTTGGCTGTGCTGAGAGGTGTTGCTATAAGAAGTGTGAATAATCATTCCGGAGAAACTGTGACCAATGCACTGACTCATGCAGGCAACAAAATGATGTAATGAAAGACTCATGTTTAACTACTCACATTAAGTACTTCTATGAAGTGAGAAAATGCGGCTGCTGATTTAGCTGCATTGCTGTAAAGTGACTTGTAATTTTAGTCAGTTGGAGCAGCACTATGATATTTGGAAATGAGGCTGAGATCATGAACTCTCATGACCCTGGGCAGAATCCCAAGCTTGCACAGAGGTGTGAAAGCTTAGTCAGCCTGCTGGCCTGCAGCACGGGTCTTGCTAGTAGGTAGATGGGTGCTTGGCTAATTGCATCGATGGTGGCTGGTTGTGGACACTTGGAACATGTTTACATCAATACAAGTATGAACTTGCTGCAAACAGATGCTGATGTGGCCAGTGTGAACCAGCTGTAGTCTGGCAACTGTGCTAAGTTGGTGGTGGTAGAATTGGTACGCTCCGTGGAGGAGCCCAGTTGACTGGAATAGTTCGCTTGACCTCTGGACTGGACCTGGCTGGTGTCTGGTTAGTTCCAAGCTTGGAATGAGGGAACTTGTTTCTATGTATAGGTCTGTACAGGTAATTTAAGAGCGATTTTCACCCATTATTAGTCAGTTTAGCAAAGCCCCATTTCCAGAAAGAAGCGTTCACACAAATACTTACACCAGGATAACTGAATTGTTTTAGAATCACATTTTTGTTTGAAAGGTGGAATGGAGAGCCTACCAAAATACAGGAGCAGCCTTAGCAGATATTTGAAATCTATCACAGGTAGTGTGAAATGTTGTCAAGCTCTGCCACCACAGTTGCAGCATTCTTCAAAGCAGCAAACCTGCATTGTTTGGAGGGAGCCAGTGACATAATTGGTTACTGCAATGCGTGGCTCACCCTGCAAAGTGTGGCTCAGCTGTTGGTACTGAGGTTTCTTCATTGCAGTGAAAATGCTTATGGCCAAATGTTTTCAAATGCAGCTGCCTAAAATCATATTCCTGTATTCCTACATGGATACATACAAGAGCATGCAGACAGACTGAATGTTAGAGACAGAGCACTGGTTGCTCCGTTTCCTCAATGCTCACTATCTCTGGAAATCAGCCCTTTTTGGGGTTGTGGTACGTGCAGAATTAGGAGTTTTATTGTAATTGCCCAAATACAAGAGCTTTGGGCTGGAGTATTCTTTTCATTTACTCCTTGTGCTCTTTGGGGTGGAGTGTAGTATTTTTATTTATCCTTCTGAAGATGTCAGGAAACTATCAATCCAAAAGCTTACTAACTGTAATCAAATGCAAAGATTGGTCTGAAACGCTGTACCAGGAAACAGGAGAACAGAGCTGGTGGAAACTAAGTTATCTTGGATAGCTAAACCCATATGTTCACCGACCTAGTGAAATCTATACACTGATTTTCTGTGTGATTTGCAAATGGCAAAGGCCACTGCATCCTTTGCTTCTGTATCCTTGGGAATTTTTTTATGGTTTAGCACCCAAACCAGAAATTCAGAACAAAACCTGGGAGGAGCTACTCCAACGGTGTAGCTCAGTGGGCATCTCACAAATGAGGGGAAGGAGGGCAGCCAGAATAAGCTGCCGGGTATTGAGCTTGCAAAATGTGGCTTAGGTTGCAAGAGTAGGCTGCAAGCAACTTATTTATCTGTGTGTGGTTCATTTCAAATTTAGGTCGATGCTCAGGCTGCTTTTGCCCAGGGATGCTCTAGCTGATTGCATGTCTGCTGCCTTGCTTTAATCTGCGGTGCAGGCCATACATCTGAATTGAAAGATAGCTCTCTGACACTGAGGGTCTGTTACTTATCTCTCTGGATCCTCTTAGCATTCATTCTAGAGATGGTTTTACTCTTTGGCTTATAAAATATGCATTGGATGAATACATCTTTCTGAATGCACCAATGCATGTGTCCTAGAAAACACTCTCGAGGAGGATTCTTTTGAGTTTCCTACCAACGTATTAGTTTTTGTGCTCAACCAATGTAGTTCAAATGCTGAATTAACTATGATAAAAGCTCTAAGGGCAAGAGATAGCATCAGAGTCTGTGTTCAGTTAGGTTGTTTTAATAACATTTCATTCAGACTCTGTAGCTCCTAATAAAATTTACATGTAAAATTTAAAAAATACATGGAAAATGCATGTAAGCAAGGGTAACAGTCACTAGAGTTAGTGCAAAGCTTGGGCATAAGTGCAGACATTTAACAAACTTGCACTGAAACTATTGCTAACCCTGAAATTCTGGAAAAAGATTTGCAGAAATAATTTTGTCTGAAGATTTAATTTTTAGCTCCTGTCAGTGTAGTGTTTTCTTTCAGGGCACAGTTCTGATAAGCAGGTAAGGTGTGCATGAAATCTTTGTGCTAGACATAGTCGTCCTCTAGCATGTAATGTCCAAGTACTGGATGATGCCATTTCTGCTGGCAGGTGACTCTATACAGTTTCAGTTGTGATGAATATGGCTTATTGTAGCTGGATTGTACCATCTGCCAGCCCTTTGCATTCATACAGAAAGGCTATTTTGTCCTATTAGCTATCACTTTGATTTGCAAAGAACTGTTAGGGAGGTCTGCAACTGTGATGCTAATACATGGGCTGGGTAACACTGTAGTTTCTGCCTCTATACAACAAGGGCAGAAGGTTACAGTGGTCTTGGTTATGCTTAGATATTAAAATATATTAGAAGAAACAGAAGCATATGTATCTTAAGTGATATTTCTGCAGTTCTGTAGTGTGTATTTATTTGAGCTTTCTCAGCATTTGTATAAAATATACTGTTGTATTTTTTCTGACACTTCCCTATAACTCAGATTTTTCAGAGCAAGCCACGTAATAATTGCACTGGGTATCACAGGGTTCTAAAAGGTTAAATGGGATTCATTGATGAAATAGTTCATTAGTGTAAATACATTATTTCCTGTCAAACCATATGTGCTCTGCTGAGCTGTGAGAATTTATGTGGAAGTGTTTAAAAGCCTTAGTGAGACTTTGGATGACTATTAAGGGAGCTCAAGTTTTATCTTTAGAAAGCTTATGAGGTTAAAATAGATAAAAGTTTGAATACTCTGCTGTATATAACAGGCTATTATAAGAATATCAAACAATGGGTAATAATATCTTGATGATTAACTTTTTAGTAGTATTTGGCTCAGTGTTCAGCTGTAGCACATCTTGAGCTTAGTGTGACCTATGTTAGAGTAACTACTGAAAAGGAATTACTTCAGGATGAGCTTCCAAAACTCATGTTCCAAGAGTACCATCTATTCATTGCTCCTGTTAGTTCAGCTTGACTTTGAGCTGTAAATATGTGAAACTGGGCTTGCTGAAAATTGTTATGTATGTCCTGACTGCTATCACTTGAGATTATCAAGGAGTGCATGGATATAGAGAAGTATCTCAATTATTTAGCTTCTAGTCTGAAGTTGGCAACAGCAAAATCATTAAACTGTAAATCATGAAATAATGCTTGCAAGTTTTATGTTGGTAATCTGTTAGATTAGCAGCAATTTCTTATGCTGTATATTATAAAATATCAGCAGAGTTGATGTAGAAGAGCATGCAAAGCAGGTTCAAATTAGATCATAACAAGGTAGGATAGGGCAAAGAAATCTGAGGTTTGTTCCCTTTATTATATGTCTTTTTATTATATGCTGACCTTCTGCCTGGATCCAGCTGACTCTGTCTTGTGTCGTTTGGGTGTTTGTGCCATTTTCCCCTGGACTCTTGGTTGTGCAGGTGCCTGATGCTGGCCCATGGGACCAGGGTGTTCATGACATAACTCACTTAGTTGGGCTTTGAGCCTCACTTCTGATGTGTTTGTGTTTCCTGCTTAACAGGAGCAGCTCTTATATTATATGACTGTAGCTTTTCAATATCCCCTTAAAATCATTGCAAGGAGTTTCCATCTAGCTGCTTGGCAGTGCCTTCGGTTTAGGGCTGCCAGTGCTTTTGAAGTCCTGCTGATGTCCTGTTATCCGAACGGGAAATTGCTTCCTTTTGATGCTCTGTAGCAGGGCTTTTTACCTCAGCTTAGCAGGTGATTTGCTGCTTGCTTACAGCACTGAAGCTGGGAGTAGAGAACAAACAGGCAGGGAGCTTGAGTGGTTCCGAATTCTCCCCCAAATTGCAGGGAGCAGGAAAATGCAAGGCTATCATATTTGGTGGGATCTAAAAATAGCTATTTTGGTTTCTCCGTTCCTCTGTGACTTGCTTCCAGGAACATGGTGAGCTAATGAATATGAAGTACATTTCATAAATGTGCAGTCTATTTCATACCATATTTCACATTCTCCCAGTGCCCTTAAGAGTTTTAAATTTATCTTTTTTTTTCATGCAGTTTTCTGAAATAAACCTTTAATTTTAATGTGAGCTGATTTAATGTGGGATGAAACTCTGCTTCAGATAAATGCAAACAATTTGTCTTCTGTAGGTACACCTTCCAGCACTCAAACCAGTTTCATTTAATAATGAAAAAGTCAATAATCACACAAGTGTATTGGAGAAGTCATTTTCCCTCCTTAGGGGACCTTGTTGTGGTCATGCATTTTTCCTGAACCTTGAGAATTGCCTTAAAAGCATTGCTAGAACATTGCCACATGACTGATAAGGAACATTTGTCATGCTTAAAATGACTAACCAGTATTTGCATTTAACAGCTTTTCTGTGTGAAATATAAGCTGTTTTGCTAGTTAAGTAGCAACGATAGTGAGCTATTAAGTTTGATATCAAAGGTACACAGAACTAGGAGCTTCCCATCTAAAAAGGTAGATGCTTGTGAGGAAGGAACAGTATTCCTAGGAGTCAGAAGGGGCTAATTAGCACCTTCTGTGACACATACTTTAGCAGTCATGCATTTCTTGAAGTTTGAAGGCTTTAGACTAATACTGAAGAGGTAAGCCCCTTCAGGAAAGGGATCTGCAGTACGCTCTGAGGAGATTTAAACAAGCAGCTCTGTTTGTAAACTGTAAGAACCCATTTGATGATGTAATTTCTGCCCCTGATGAAGCATTCCTACATTGCTCTCTGCTGCAAACAACCAGTTTTGTGTTCTCCAGACACCAGGTCTCTCTTCAGTGTCTATCCATGCTTTTGTGGACAAGCAGTGCAGGTTTCTTTTGTGCAGGGTGGTGATCTTTGATGAGGCACCGGTGTCGATTGTCTGACCAATATCCAAACTGGTTTGAGCTTTACAGTCTGCTGTTGCTAGTGCATTTCCAACTTGCATCTGACATCTTTTGTTAAATATTTCACACATACAGATGGCAATGATTGAAATTTCACATGCACAGTTTCCAAAGCATAACCCAAAATAAAATAGTAAGTAATGTTAAAGCAAGGCAGTTGTTAAAAATGTGCTTTCTAAGGACATATTGAGTGTTTTCACAGTCTCTGACATTTGATGCTTGTCTCCTGTTGTCTCAATACAGTACCCTTAACAGAGCTTCTTTTATGAGCCCAAATTTTGCTATGTATTTATTAGCCTTAAGATTTGCATCTTAATATTCCCCCAGCATTCTGAATATAAAAGTAATGGCATGGATATCTTAAAATTCACTACTTGTTCTGGTACCTCATGATGATTTAACTTTCAGAGAATATACAGTTTTACTGAGGGAACAAGACTTTTCCTTCTTGACTCTTACTGCAATCTGATTGATCAAGCATTGCATGTAGAGGCAAGACAACAGCCTTCCCTATGTGTGGGCTCAAGGAGTGATGTTTATATTACTGTGGGACTCCTATGCTGCTGAGGACACTCACTTAGATGGTATAACTTTGCTCTGCTATTTAAATAGGTTTGTGTTTATACTACAGAGCCTGACCCTATTAGTTGTAAAACAAACATAAGATGGGAAACAATGTTTTTCAGAAGATTTCAAATCCAGAAGTGTCATTAGTATCTGTGCTTCAGCAAGAAGAACACAAAAATCAGCTGGGTAGATTCTTTTCAGTGGGATTCTGGCTGTTGATGGCAAAAGTTTAGTTGTGCTGGGACTGTTGAAGGCTTGTGTCCGAGGGAACCCTCGGGCAGCCGTGCTTTCTCTCAGCGAGGTTTGAGTCGTGGAGTCCAGAAGTGATTGGTCCTTGTTTTGCAAAAGCAGTTCTGCTGGGAGCTGCTGAAGAGGATTGGGCTGAGCTGCCAGTCCCTGCCCCCCGATACCTGCCCACTGCACTGCCTGGCATGGGGGTGCAAGGCTGCACCTTTCTGCTGCCTTCCTATGCGGTGCAGGGCGGTGGCTGCTCAGGTCACATAACTGATTCCTTCGGCCTCGCTGAGGAATGGTGTGACCCACATAAGGTAATAAATACAGCATGAAGCCAAAAAGGTTGAGGACCTAGCTGAGACCCACTGTGTCTTTATTCTTCCTGGGTAGTGTGGCTGAAGGGAAAAGAACACACTTGGTGGAAGTGCAGGATTATTTGCAAAGTAGTTGTTTAATTTTGTACAACAAATGAAATTGTTTTGGTTCTTCTCTTTCTCCCTCCCTCCGTATGTAACAATTTAATTTTGCCTTAACACATCCAGACTAGTTGACAAGAAAAAAATGGAGTATTTGCAATTATTTTAAACTGTAGAGATTTGTTCACTGCTGTCCCTAGAGGCCTAAAATGCTGTTTATTTGCCTTTTAAAATCCTATTAGTCTTACTTTCTCCATCATTATGAAGATGATCATGTTTCTGTTCCTCTCATTAAGTCACAAGCTGCCTTTATTTTATTTTTTTTAATTTCCAGCCCGTTCATTTCTTATGTAAAAGCAAATCCTGCTCCCTCTAGTTTGAATGTGAATTATTCTAGCAAACAGGTTTTGGCCTATATAAAGTCAGATATTACCAAATTTTGCTTTCACATGTTATTTCAAAGGTGAAAATGAGCATTAGGACTAAATAAGGTGGATTTGGCATTTGCAAACTGTCTGAAATAATAAATGCTCATTTAATGGATATTAAGATTCATTTCATGTAGTAACACTATCACTAAATAAGTCTTGTATTTTTCTCTTTGTTGATCTGCTCTTAGGATCCATACTATAGATTTAATGATGTGATGTACAGATGGATCTCACTGGATAACTGGACTTACAGCAGGACGTTCAGAACTCCTTTTGACGTCAGGTATGCATTAAAGATATGTCTAAAATAGTTCTGTGCCATCTTTCATGCAGCATTGCCAGTTAATCCATCAGCTCAATCTGCTTAATACTTTTGCATCTAATAAAACAAATTATGCAGTAATGTGCAGCTGCTGCTAAAGAACACTTCAGTTTTTTCTTTTCTTTTTTTAATTGTTAAAAATTACTTATAAATTGTCAACTGAGGAAGGATAAACTGTAGGCTAATTGGAAGCTAACCCATCTGATATATCTGGTGGGTATGTGAACGTGCTGTGTTACAGACTTGAGCCACTTCAGCTGTCTTAATTTGACTATTTAAAGATACAACGTAGCCACAGTTAAAAAAGTTAAACATTTTTGGAAGTATTTGAAACAACTGATGCTAAAGATAGTAGTGACATACATTTTTATATTGCCTGTCTCCTGTGTGTTAACTCTTGGTATGCTAACAGTTGTTTGTGTGAATGTTACCTTCTGTAGGAGGTGGCAGAAAGTGAATTTGGTTTTCGAGGGAGTAGATACAGTAGCACAGATCCTGATCAACAATATCACTCTGGGGAGGACAGACAACATGTTCAGCAGATATGTGAGTAAGGTGTTTATTTCTTGAAGGTGCTTCTGTTTTTTCTTCAAAGCCCTTTTGTACTGAGCACTTTCAGTTCATTCCACTACACATTAAAATAGGTTCTTGGATGCAGAAAGTGTTGACCTGAGGACTGCCTGTGTAATCAGATAACTGTTAGAGAACTGTACTTACGGTTTCAGTACCATCAGGGGCAGATCTAGAGGTGAACGTGTCTTGTTCTAAATGAGTGGACCCATGCAAGAGGATCAGTTCAGCTAATAATATAAGTCTTGCTGCTTGGGATCTGTCACAGCTCCAAGAAAACCTAAGCTTAAATCTGTTATATTAGCTGTAAATCTGCTTACTAATTGGTATTAGAATGGTTTACATGTGCATTTTCATTTCAGTATGCACGTGTTATAAACCCTTTGTGTTTCCATCCTTTTTTTTATATAGGGTTTTTGATTTCTACTATTGGGCTGATGATAACAGTAGCTTGCAGTTTTGAGCTTAGCCTATGTCAGCATGTGAATACTCATCATGGAATGATCTTGAGAGTGGCAACAACATTCAAGCTAATTTTATAGCTTTATAATATAAAATTATACTGGGTACCAGCATAAGGGATAATCCTTTATTTTCTCTGAAAAGAATTAAAAAAAAAAGAAAAAATAGAGGAAGAAGGTTAGTGGAATAACTGAATTACAGAGGAAATCTGGTGTCCTCACATCTCAGTGTTCAGCAGTCTGGCAAGTTCTATTGCAGAGGTACTGGCCTGAGACTTGAGAGCTAGATTCTGCCACCCGAGGTCTGTGTGACCTGGGACAAATCACTTAGTTTCTCTGCAACTTAGTTTTACCATAAGGGAAAGAAGAAATTTCACAGAACTTTTATGAAGTTGTAATTATTTGCTATTTACAGAGTATCTAACAGATTGCCATCAGCAGGCTCTGTAGAGTTGGGAAGTGATATTACGTCACCCTTATTTCTGCAGCTTCATTCTGTCTCTGATTGTACCAGTTCATGAAATGGCCTTCACTGTAAAACCAGAGTGTACTGTATCAGATTGAGTCTGGGATTACTGTGACCCAGACTGCTCCTTTGTTCACCTGTTCCACATGGCAGTGACATCTGCAGGAAGGACTCTGTGAAGGCTGTGTAGGGGTTGCTCTTTGCTGTGTAATCCCTGCTGCATGCTGCAGCTGTAAGCAGTGCTAGCTGGGCTGCTCACAAGTTGGAAAAAATTGCCAAGACTTGACTTGTCACAAATAAACACAGTGAAGAAGAAATGGGTATTGGAACCATATTTTCTTGATAGCTCAGGATAATTCTGAGACTGAACATTTATCCTTCTATCCAGTTACACTGAAGGGGATTTTGTGAGCCCTTGAGGAAGACCCCAAATGCTTTATTTGGTGCTGACATACAATGTGTATCTCTGCATTTTGGGGATGAGCATGGAGGTGGCATGAAATACAGCTCTGCAGCATTCGTGCAAAAGGCAGCTCAGTGTTTTGTGGTACATAAGCTGGCAGCACAGTGTGAGCTGGAAGGACTCCTGTATAGACCAGCTTTGAGCTGGAATAAGGTGTCTTTCTAAAGATGCAGATGAGTTCTGAATGAGGAAGGAGGGCAAAGATTCTCCTGCCGTCCTTATCCTTCAAGTACTTCTGTGTGCAAGCTGAGTGCTGCAGACTCCTGTGGGGGCTCAGAATGGGGAAAGTGGTTTGTCCAGAAACATTTCCTTGTATCTGGAATGTTACTGTGTATTTTCATTTTTAGCTCAAGAAGCAGCATTTCTTTTCCTTCAAAACCAAAACCTGTTGAGACTACTTCACATGCCTTTGAAGAATATATATGGTATTAAAATCCCAGAATAACAGCAATTAGAAATCTCATAAATAAATGTCATCACTGTAAAGATTTTCTTCTGTTTTCTTGACCCAGAGCTTTGATATTACCAGCGTGATCCAGGAGGTCAATTCCATTGAAGTCCATTTCTTATCAGCCATTTCGTACGCAGCGGAGCAGAGCAGATGTCACCAAGCACACAGCGTACCCCCGGCCTGCCCTCCACCCGTGCAGAGGGGAGAGTGCCATGCTAATTTCATCAGAAAGGTAGGGGCAGAATTGTCTGGCTTCAGGCTTGTAAAGAGGAATGCACCATGTGCTGTCCTTACAGATGTATTCTGAAACCTGCAGTGTCATGTTATAAGTGGGCATATTGTTCATCTCAGCTTCCTTCTCCTGTCCCCCCCTAGAAGCTTGTAATCTAGCATATCAATAATACGAGAGGTGTAAGAAGGCCAAGTTCACATCTAGGTGATAAGAATGTCTGAAAGGCTGTTTTCATTAAGGAGCCAGCAAGGAGAGAAGGATAGCATTGGGAAATGTGTGAGCATTACATTTTGATCCACTGGGTGGGTTCAGCAACATATGCCAACAATAGAGTTCACTGTTGCAAATACCAGTGCATATTGCCAAGGCTGTAAAAGTCTCAGCCAAGCAGCTTTGTGAGTGTTTTCTATTGCTCGTGGTCTGTGCTATTTATACTGGGCAGTGCTGGCATGTCCCGAGGAGTGTTACCTAACAGAGGGCTTGTTCTCATCTTATTATGTTGTTGTCAAGTGCAACTTACAAGTCCATATTCAGTGAAAACAACAATGCCATATACAACAGAATGCAGCTCAGAAACTCTGATTTAAGATAGAGCTTCATCGCTGTTGAAACTTACTCGAGGCAAACTTTCACTGGAGTAGCACTGATGGTCTTGGAGGTCTATGCCAGCCTCAGTCATTCTGTGATTCTGTGGTATATTTCTGATAGCTTTGGAGCAGCTACAGAAAATGGCTGGGTGATTGATTCTTCTGACTCCACGGTGTTCCTGAGAAATCAGTGCAGGGAGGAGCTGGGAAGGAAGAAGGCAGCTCTATACTTATTTATAGAGAAAAAATGGCCAGGAATGATTTTATGTGTTACTGAACTATATCTTAAATTTGTAAGAAAATGCTTTTCCTCAAAGGATTTGTTTGACTTCACTTGGAAGCTGCTCTGGACACTTCCAGAAACATTTTTAGTTCCAAGTATACGGTAACAACAGCAGCAATGTCACATTTCAGAGTAAACAAACATACTAGGACATTGCCAAAGCTGGCTGCTTACCATCTTCACCTACTGGCGAGCTGTTTACGTGTTTGACGTTCAGGAGCAAGTGCAGCAAACACATCTAAATCTCCATGGGAATTTGTGGCAAAATGCAAGACTTCACTGGTGATGTACTTCAGTGATTCAGGCTCCTTCTTCTTGTGACGTACTATTTCCAGAAGTGGTCTCTACAGTCAGAGAAACCTGACAATCTATCAGGGATTCATTTGCTGGTTTTTTTTTATGAAGGAAAAATTGCTTTCAATCTGACTTGTTTTCTAAGAATGTGTTGTCCCTGTTTTTACACTTGAAATAGGTACAGTGCTGGCTTCCTGGAAGGCCTGTTTGCAACTTGATAGGCTGGCAGGCTGACTCCAGCTAGGCAAGGGATAGGCCAGGCTTGTGCAGTGTGGTTTGCCAAAATTAGTATGCTTCGGCTGTAAAGTTATTAGTCTCTAAATTTAGAACTGTAGGTCACTGTACAAGACTTTAAGGAGATCTATTGTATTTGCTTTGGGGGCTGGGGCTGTGTGAAGCTTGGAGGGCAGATGTCTTCAAGGGATGTGTTCACTAGAGGTCTAATCACATCTGAAAACAGCTACATGGAAAGTCGTGCAGGTACTTCTCTGCCTGACCAGCATTTTATAATTCTGATGTTAGAACCAGAACTAAGGTATTTCTCAACAACGTTTCTGTTCCCTTTATTTTTGTATAAGGGAACTATAAAAAGGGGAGAAACTGTGAACATGGCTGAGCTACACAAATGCACCAGACGTGTGCAGCTCTTTCCTTGTGCTAATCTATGGTGTCACAGCAAAAAACAGGGGATAAAGTATTTCAGATACAACACAATACTATTCTTTTAGATTACTTGAACATTTGTAACCATCAGGTTTTTGCTTACTTTTGTCTTTTAGGTATACAATTAAATGGTGCCATTACAAACTAAGACAATTCAGAGCTGAATTGAGAGTAACCTCCTGGATTGCTTTTCTGACTGGGTTTTTTTTTAAGTGGTGAGCTAGGTGGTGTTTTGTTAGCTCACTAATATAACATTTTGCTATACACAAGTGTTTAACACAAAATTTGATTTAATACAAGTAGTAGCAGCAGAGTTCTGTTCAAGAAATAAGAAGAAAAATACTGTAGACTTTTCTGGGTTTATGGAAATCAGAAAAATTCTTTCAATGCATGGCAGTGTTTTATTTCTAGATAGCAAATAACTTTTATTGCTGGCACAGCATCAATGTCTGTGTGGAAAACAGGCAATCCTAACATAAGCCTTTTAATTTCCAGGAGCAGTGTTCATTTAGTTGGGACTGGGGCCCTTCTTTTCCCACTCAAGGTATCTGGAAGGATGTTAGGATTGAGGCCTATAATCATTATAACCTGATGTACTTTTCCGTGACTACTTTCTTTGGTAAGTTATTACTTTTTCTTGTTGTTTCACCTTTGGAATACAAACCATTTTACTGTTAAGCTCAACTGTCATCTTAGGAGAAGGTCTATTGTTGTATTATGATTTTGTGTGTATTTCTTACCACGGCACACCCTTTTAGGTCTTGAAACAATATTCAGTACAAATAATAGTGGTTTAGAATGATGGAATTCAGAATCTTCTTTTCCTTGAAGATCCCCAAATAACTGCACAGATATATGTAGTATAGCTGAGGTTAGCACCTGTTCTTTTGGTCTGAAAAAATTCTTTTTTCTTGGCATGTGTTTTCACCAAGACTCCAAATAAATATGTCTCACTTTTGTTTCACCTCCATTTGAAACAAAGGCAAAGCTGCTATGGGAATTAAGTTTTGTATTGGAAAGACAAATGCACAGTGAGCACAGTGAGTTTCAAGAGCGCTGAGTTTTCAGGACACAACATGAAGTCTGAGAGAGAAAAGCAGTCGTGCTATGCAAGGATAAATTGTTAAGGCTGCAATTTGAGAGGATAGACTCCTGCATTCCTGCTACCTAACTTACCAAACCGGTTTCCTCCCCTGACATGGCCTTTGATTTTCCTCTCCTTTGTCCTGAAGATCATTGCAGCTGAGCAAAAGTAGTTAATTTTCTGTTGAAACTTTCTGTAAGCGGTAATATGCCCCATTGTAGACCACACGCATGCTTTCTTTCACTGCCTGTTGAGCTCAATCTTCAGTGGAGTAAAAGCTAGCACATGAGTCCTCTGCACTGGGTTGAATTTCAGCCCTTGGGAATAGAGTTGTTGTGTATGAATAAAAGAGGAAGACGTCACTCCCTGGCTGCTTTTAAAGCTTCCTGAAATAGCTGCAGGTCTTAGCTAGAATTAACGTGACTAGAATTTCCATGGAAAGCCCCAGCACAGACTCTGTGTGCTCTCTAAAATTTAGTTACAGTAAAAATCTTTTCAGGTCCCTCCCACATTCCCACAACTCCACCTTCTGGTAGGTAAAGTCTTGCTCTCTGGATAAGTGGAGAGAGCAAACCTCTTTCATTCAGCAGAGAGTGGTTTGGAACCAGAGGCAGAGTTTATTAGTATTCAAACATAATAACGTGGAAAATAGAAAGTAAATGAACAACTTGAATTTCAGCTGCCTATGCAGTTACATTGCTCACCAGATTTGGTGTCAGATAGCCTTTTGACCACCGAGTCTGTCACAGATTCATTGTTCTTTATTTCTGTGGCTAGACCCCAAAGTTCCTGCAGTTAAGAGTGGGCTGGAATTTCTGTATGTCCTTGGAGGGGAGGGAAGACACTGTAATGGCCGACCCTTGTGGGCTGGGTGGCTTTTTAACCCCTTCAGCATGTCTGAAAATTGGTATTCTCTGGGTAATGCTGAGTGTAATATAAACTCACACCAGGGCTGAGTGGAATAATTATACTTTGCTTTTGGAGGGAGCTCTCTTGCCCTCTTGGAGGAAGCAGATCTAGAATATAAACATGAAAAGAGAAAGAAAATACATTAGTATTATGTTAGTAGCTTGTGTACACAAAGTATGTTTTAGTTCTAGTTTTCCTTGTTTTCTGTTTGCTTTTGCTTAGATGTTCTTCTGTAATATTTGAAGTATAGGATTAGCCAGGCTATGTTTGTAGGCAGGTAATGACATCTCAGGGAAGTCATTAACTTGTTTCCTCCACCCACACTTACGCGGCAGAAGGGACATAAAGATACAGCCCGTCAAGTCTAGACACAATGGGCCCAATTCATCCCCAGTATAACTCCATTCATTTTGTCTAGGGACTCTGGGATGAATTCATCTTGTTTTCTGTTAATACTGTTTTTGTTTCATCGACAAAAGTGATTGTACTGCCTGTGATTACGATCTTTCCCAAAGAGTACCATGTTCATACGAGTGCTGACTAAAAGCAAATATAATGTCTATGGAAGTTGGTGGGAAAAAAATCCTTCCTAATGAAGTAACTGGTGTCATGGTCTCTGACTTTTGTACAGAACTCTGAAAAAACCCTGGATGGCTTTTGAATGAAAAAAAGAAAGAGTTATAAAACATGAATCATATTGCAGAGTTCTCTTCTGAGTCAGCAAATGTAAACACAGATATCAAATGCTCTAAACAAGATTAACCTTACAGGTCTGGTGCAAACATAGCCTGAAAATTGTTAAATTTAATCTGAGCTGTTTCAATTGCTTCTTTGATGAGAGATCATGTTAATTAATAGGTATATAAGCACAATCCTAAATTCTCTTTTTTTTTCTCCCCCTTCACTTAGTAAAGAGTGCTCAGCAGTGGACTCTTGAAATCGAGTCTGTTTTTGATGTAGTCAGCTCCAAGCCAATTGCAGGTCTTGCAACTGTGAGCATTCCCAAATTGCAAACACAGCAAACATTCAGTGTGAAACTTCAACCTGGAGAAGGCAGCATTGTGCTGCTTGTAAACATCAACAAGGTAAGGAGGTGTGTGTGGAGCCCTAGCCAACTGCAAAATGTTTCCCCTGGTTTCCAGTAGGTCTTTCTGCCTCCACTCTGGTTTTATGCCTCCCTCCCCTTCCTCGCAGTGTTCGTGACTTTAACAACAGTTATGTACCCTTTGTAGGATAGGAGAACAGTTCTTTTCCTCTCTAAAGATTGATGTCTGTGGGGCTGTGTAGCTCAGTGTCAAAAATAGGATGAAGCCTTTTCCTTACTGCAAAAATGAAAAGATCCCGTCGTCACTGGCCACTGTTAGATGAGCCATTCAGGCAGATAACCTTTGGATACCCCGTGTCACTTCACTTAGCTGGCAGTAGGTATCTTGTCTCCCATGAGATTGCTCACTGGACTGATTAGAAGTAGAATATACTACAGGATGCATGGTTCTCCCAGGAAAGAGAGGAAACATTCCTCAGACCTCTCAGCGGACACTCTTTCAGGTTAATAAAAGCAAAAAAGCCTGATAAAGAACTTGTTTGGCAGTAATGTTGGTGGAAATTTTGTGGAGCAGTATTTCCTTGCATTGAGTTGTAGTCCCTTGGGTAGACAAAACTCAGGAGGAATGTCAGAGAGGTAAAGGATGCTCTAAAGATGAATTTGGGATCATCACCCCAGTGATGAGAGAGGAAGGAATTGATCTGCTTACCTTCAGAGGGGGTTGGGAAACTATCTGGGGACAGACTTAAGTCACCAACATTATTTAAGTTTTATAGAATTTGGTTTGTTTGTGGTTTGGTTGGTTTTTTTTTTTATAAATGAGTTTTATCATACGGCTGCACTTGTGAAAAGATGTATAGGCTTGAGAGATGAAGAAAATCAGTTGGTCTGCTCTAGCTGACAGGTAGGTGTCTTGAATTAGGCAGTAAGGCCCTTGAGGCAAAAAGAAGCATGAACTTTGCCTTGGTTCTTGCTCAGAGAGCAAGGCCATAGTAGAGCTGGCTACAGAGAACTGACCCTGCCAGTGGCAGGCCCAGGCCAGTGGGCAGGGTGGGAGCCCTGGCAGGTGCAGCAGCCACTGATGCTGTTCCCTGTTGGAGCCAGCAGTGTAAGGGGAGCTGCTGCCTGCCTCACTGCCACCGGGCACAGTGTGGGTGAATGCTGTGCTGTGAGCAGGAATTTGGGGCTTTTGACAATTTTGGCAGTTAATAACGTTTGAGGTCTTCCCTGAAGCCTTTGTATACTTTACTAGCCCACTGATTTTCTCTGTTGCTGCATAACGCTGCATTTGTTTCCCCAGTTTGAATGCATTATGCATGTATTCTCAAGTTCTCTTGTCAGTTTCTTGAGTGGAGAAAAAGCTTGTGGTAAAGGCAGCTATGGTATTTATGTTCTAGTATGCACACTCAGTTCTAGCATGCACACTCAGTGACTTGCATACTTACGTGCTTTGCTTTATTTTGACACAGAAGCATAAAAGTATACAAACATAGGATTTTTGTTACTGTTGTCATCTGACACACAAGTTTCATGAGCAGTTACACATACCTAGTCTCGTTTGAAACAATCATTTGTCTCTGCTTAGCCTTTCCAGGGGTTACATTAAGCAGGCACTGTGATGTGAAACTTCAAAAATTATTTCTGGTTATTTACTTGCCCCACCCTCAATCTCCCCTCAACCTCGGAAGAAACCTGTTAGTGGAGTATGACTGCAGGCTTGTGAGGAAACTCTTCCTTCAGAGCAGAGGCAACAGGGTTTCCTTACCCTTTGTGCACAAAAGGCTTTGCTGCGCGAATTCACATCAGAGAAGCCCTGAACTGTGTTCTCATGTATGGATGCACCTCATGGAGCCCTTCTCTGCACAACAAGACTTGGCGTGGTCCACGTTCAACAGTGAGACCTCACCAGGAATTTATTTCTGGTTGAGAGCTTAGTGCAGCTTGTGTTGCAGAATCAGTGTTTGAGTGGAGACGCGTAGCAGTCTTCCTGCAATTGCCACACAAAGTGCTGCGTTGCTAACATGACAGAATGTTGCTTATCAGCTAATGGTGAGCACAGGGATGACATCATTAGTGGCCAATGAGACACTCCAGCCGTGCCAGGTGGCTGCAAACACTCCCTCCTTGTTGAGGCACACGCTAATTTTGTGCTTCCATTTGTATCCGTGCAACACAGAGATCAGTACTTCAGCACTAGCAGTTCTGATGATTGTGTGTGAGGGAAGCTGGAATGTTAGTAGATACATTCATGATTGTGTCCAAGTATGGCTACAGCAAAGCACATTGTTGGGCTGCATTCTGGCCTCACTTTATTTGAAAAGATTGGGGCACTCCTTGCACAGCTCTATTCAGTGCTGATCCCTCCATTGTTTGGTTGCATGCATTATGGCTCGCCTTCCACGGTTTCTGTTGTGCGCTCAACTGGCAACTGTTGGCAGGAGGATTGAGCAGCAGGAGTAGGCTGCTGGAATGAAGATATAAATATTACTCTGTGACTAGAAAAATGCAAAAATTAAATCATTCTATCATCCTAGAGGTAGGTTTTATATGTTTATAAAAATTATGGATTACTAATGACATCATTAGGAAGCATGGAGAAAAAAGCAGAAAACAGTGAAAAGAAAGATTGAAACTTATAATTTCACTTAAAAGCTTGACATAAGTAAAGCAGTCAGTTCGGTCACATATTACCCCAGTCACCACTGAAAAGTGTCACCTCTGTGTATTGAATGTTGTATGTGATGGAGAAGAGGGTCAGTGAGAGGAGAGGTATGATACAGCAGCTCGTGAACAGTGGCTGCCCCTGATCCAGGTACCTGGGGTCTGGAGGGATAATCTGTAGCTCAGCTGAGGGGTAGCAGCTGGGCACGTGCACGTGTGTGTGGGCACAAGGTGAAGTGATGGCCTGGGGTCAGTGGAAGAAATGCTACTTCTCTCTTTAATTTTCACCTCAAAACTGCAGCTGGAGAGATCCCAGTTACTAGGGTTCAGCTGAGACACATAAACTCATTAGACTTGTGGTAATTCACTCAAAGGTGCCTGAGCCCCTAGGTGCAGATTGTGCTTCTTTTGATACACATGGCTTTGACTTTCTCTCTTATGTGTTCAAGAGCTCTACAGTGGAGGCTTGGTGGCCAAATGGACATGGAAAGCAAACTGGGTACAACATGACAACAACTTTTATTATGGAGGAAGGATACCAGATTGAGAAATCTTCAAAGGTGAGCCCTTCAGCTTGATTACAGGTGGCATGGCACTGCTATGGGTAAAGACATCTGCTCTGCATAGCAGGTACCCAGAGACTTAAATATCTTGTTGGATTGTAATATACATGTGAAAATGCTAGTGAGAAACAAGAGGGTTTTTTAATGTCACAATGTGTGTTTGTTTACTTGTTTCTGGTAGCCTTCTGTTGTATGGATGCCTTTACTCCCCTTCAGGCTGGAAGATGGCTTACAGGGAGTTGGAAGCCTCAGACAGGAAAAGATATTTGCCTCATAAGTCTTATGGAGGAAAAAAAAAGCACTTGTAAACTTGATCTATGATGCTGATGATTTTGTATCACGCACTGAAAAATCCTTTTAGATTTCTATAGATTATTTGAAGGTTTATTACTGAGCTTTTTCTTGTTAATTTTTAAAAGTTTGTGGTGTAGACACATTCCTAAAAATCTAACATGCATTGATGTATTAGAATGTGATAGATGTGTTTCAGGTTTAAGAAGAGGTAACATCTTAAATATGACTGTGAAAGTAATATTCAGGGATATTTGCATAAGGGTTCCTGTAACAGACTGGCTGTATATTTGTCTGTTTGGTTTTACTAAGAGGCCTAGAAGTGGTAATTTTCAACTGTCCATTGGAAAAAAAAAATATATATACATGAATTAGGCTGGGGCTCCTTATGCCATCAACATGTGGAAACAGCAAAAGTAAAGTTACCCAATTATTGGGTGGTTCTGATGTGTATCCCTTCCCTAAATCTAGTCACCAGGCACCTAAAACTGCTATTTGCTGCAATATTTGTTCATTTGAAAAGATTCTATGAAAAGCAGTAGCTTCTGGAGCCCTGGGCTTTACAGGACTAGCCCTTAGATTAATTTTGAAGTCCTAATAATAAATCTTTGCCATTATTAACAGTTTAATTTTGAAACAATTACAAAACCACACCAAATAAACACAGCATGTTATAGTTGGAAAAGCTGCTTGTAGGAAATATGGCTATAAAGCCCATGAGAAGGAAAATTCTATTGTTACTCTGTGAAAAGTGCACAATGATAGGAAAACTAATGGATTCCATCTGGGTAGTTGCATCAGTGTACTCCAGAGAGCCCTGGGTCGTGTCATACAGGGACTTGAGGGTTTATAAAAGATATTCAGAAGCCTCCTTCTGCCTTAATGGGAAAGAATGGTGGGGGAAATAGCAAATGCACCACATAGTGGGCATTATAAATTAACCAGCAGATGAGGTCTTTATAGATTCATAGTGTAAAGTCTAGTGTTCAGTGATGCTCTGGCTTGGATTCTGACAGACACACAGACCCCTGCCCTGTGCTGTGCAAGTGGAAAAAAGCTCCATATGCAGTTTTTTCACGTTCTAGCACAATTTACTCTCATGTCAGCAGGACTGAATAGCAACATTCATATGGCTCAATAAGAACTTTGAGTAGTTCAGGAGATAAAATCAGGGATAAATGTTCCTGAAAGCTGTCATTCTGTTGTCTACCTAGTACTGTATTCAGGTGGAACACATTTTCCACCCCCACCTCTCTTTTTTTCAAAAAAGGAAAATAAAAAAAATAGAGGCAAGATGTTTCACAAGTGATCAGTCTCCTCAGCAGCAGCAAACCAAAATGGAATAAAGCCACCATCCAGGGCAGTGTTGGGTTTGGTTTTGTTTTGGTTTTCTATTTGAGTACTTTGGTTTAGAATTTGCTTATCAGGAAGCAACCTACAGTCCCACAGTGGAATTAGTCATTTCCCATTTAACTTTGGACTTGTCCAGTGTGTGAAGTAGAGTTACATTTTATCTTAAAGACAGGTGTATCACTTGGATTTAGCTAGTTTAATTTTAGCCTGTTTTACTGGCAGATACTTGTCTCAGCTGTAGCTTGTGGAAGAGGGAGAACAGCCTGTACTCTGCAACCTGACCTTTTGAGAAGGTGTAGCAAATAGTCACCTGAGGGAGGAGTGGTGGTTGTTTTGGGGGTAGTCTAGAAAGAGGGATGTTCCTGTCCTCCTGACCCGAACTTGTTGCTTGGTGTGAGTTGGCTGAACTTTGCTATTGGCTTTCCTTCACTTTATTTAATTTCCCAATTACCTCCCTATGACAATAAGCAACAGATATCAGAAAGAAAAGGAGTTTTCTTTCTGGCCCAGATAAGTTGAACTGGAACAAGGATGCAGGAGAAAAGGAAGTCTGAAACATTTCTGAAAGATGTTTTCTCAAATGCTTTGGAGCCTGATACAGCATCTGCTCTTCATCTGCCCCACAGCAGGTGGGGAAGACACCCCTACAAATAAAGGGTCAGTGCAAAGCGTTATTGCAGTCAACTAACCAACCTGTCATGAGTGTGGGATTGCCTGTGTTTACATCAGTGCAGTCAGGATACCCCTCAGAGCAGCGCTGTTGCTTAGACTGAAGTCCCAGAAAATGTCCAGATTGTTTTCTTGAGGACTTTTCTTCCACATGCAGCAGGAAAGGGGAATGTTTTCGTGTTTCAGCATCTGCAGCACATGATACCAAATACTAGGCTGAAAGAGCAGCTGTAAAAGTTTGGCTTCTGCTTCAGATGTGCTTTTATCTGTAATGACCTTTAATAACTTACACAGTGTCAGTGGTTGTTTAGCTGAACTGGGATCTCTGAAACCTTCTTGCTGATCCTGCTGTTCAAACAGAGCTGCGATGGCCAGAGGGCTGGCCACTTCCCAGCCAGCATTTGTGTTTGCATGTGTATCCTTTTCTCTTTAATTGCTACACCTATTAAAAAGGTATCATTTCGGGGCAGCAAAAGGGGCCTTTGCTTTTACTGGATGAACCTGAAGCTAGGCATTCAGGGACAAGACTTACAGCTGAGCTTGCTGCAGTCTCATTCTTGAAGGAGAAAATGACAGATTAGATGGTGTGCCCGATCTAATGCAACCACTGTGTTCCTCTCACTGGTCCTCTGATGAACTTCTGACTGAGTTCTGTAGCAAACATACACTTGTCTCTTACATACATACAAACGTGTGCACACATGCTAATTCGTGCATGCTTTTTCTCTCTCTTAATGTAATAGAAACTAAAAAGTGAACAGGTTTATTGGAATGATTCTTTTTAGCTCTGTTAGAGTGTGTTTTAATCAAGCAGGAATTTAGACATGGAGACCATGTCTTTTGACTCCTTGACAAATTCTAAGTGGTTAGTGTTCAGCTGAGTCCCTTTTATAATGGTTTTCTTCTTTATTATTTTTTTTTTTTGTCAGCTTTAAATTTAAGTTTCATGTCTTCACAGGCCTATTTTCGGACAGTAGAACTTGTTCAGGAGCCTATTCCTGGCTCACCAGGTCTGAGTTTCTACTTCAGAATCAATGGCCAACCCATTTTCATTAAGGGCTCAAACTGGATTCCTGCAGATTCTTTCCAGGACAGAGTGACCTATGACACGTAAGCCACATTTGATGTTCTCTAAGGAAAAAGCATCATGTTTTCCTTCTCCTACTTGTCTGTCTGCCCTCTATCAAAGGGTAGCATTGGCAGGTGGAATGCCATTCAAGGTAGGACACTAATTGTTGTGGGTTGCAGGCGTCAGAATTAGGGCTTGATTAATAGACTTTAGTGATGTACAAGGCATGTAAATGCAATAATTATTGGGAAGGTGGCTGTTTGCTGTCCACAGGTTACTGGTCGTTCAGGTATTTTTAGGGATGTTCCTTAGGCTGTCAGCTCCTGTTGCCTGGAGCAGATTAGTACTCGAAGAAAGCACACCGCATCCAAGTCCTAACCCATCTCGTGCAGGAATACACAACTCCATCCTACCCATCTCTCCCTTTTTCCTCCTCTGGTCCAGGCTTCTTGTATTTCAATGACACAGCACCCCAGAGATGCAGGTGGGACAGGGGCCACATTGTACTTTAACTAAGCTTTGCTCCAGGTAGCTGGGGAGCCAGGACACCAGGGCGTTCAGTGAGGGTACAGAGGCTGCCAGCCTGATTAAGGAAGATGTAATGGAGCTGTTAAAATGAGATTCAGTGTCCTGGTCTTTCTCCTCCTCCTCTCACTCCCCCCCGCCCCCCTTCTTGCTATGTATTGTGCAACTAAAGGAGAGAACACAGTTTTCTGGATGTGTTTTAAAGGAGGATTTACATTTAAGTGATTGATATTTAAAGCAAGTAATATCTAAGGAGAAAAGAACAACCCAATTGATGAAATACAGTATTTCTAAGTCTTATTCTGCCAATACTTCTGTAAAAGCACTTCCTTGCATGTGTTGCTCTACCTATTTCATAAGTGATAACAGGACCAAGTAACTTCTTCTGCACAAAAAATTGCTTTTTGAGAGCTCTGTCCAGACATGCAGGCTTCAAAGCTAGCAAAATAGTCTGGTTTCCATCAGAGTTATAAATCTTAGATTGCCTGATAACAGTGAATGTTTGGGTTTGGGGTTTGTTTTGGTTTTTGTTGTTTTGTTTTGTTAATAACCTTAGAAATTCTGAGGTCATACAGTTAAACGAAACTTGTATAAATCTTCTTTTTGTATTTGACAGATTATGGCTACTCCTGAAGTCTGCAGCAGATGCTAACATGAATGCACTTCGGGTTTGGGGAGGAGGAGTGTACGAACAAGATGAATTCTATGATATTTGTGATGAAATAGGAATAATGGTGAGAACAGTAAACACAGAATTTGTTTACAAGAACTTGTAAATAAAAGTCCACTCTAAATGAGCAATAGAAGAGAATTAAACTCTAGCCAGCTTTCCAAAGGAAGTGGTAGAGTGCCAACCTGAGTAGTCAGATCAACATGCATGCATTTATTTATCTTCAGTTTGAATGGTTCCTGATTACTGAGGCTGGCTGTTGAAACTGGAGGTGGCTTTTTGGAGATTCTGTACTGGAACCCCAACTTGTATTTTTTCTTGTAACTCAAGCTACAACTCTGTTTCTTCCCCAGCCCAAAATCTCCCCTTCATCTACTTTTCCTTTTCTCCCCACCATCTTCCCCCAGTCCCCATCACACCCCACCATTTCCCAAAATCAGGGCAACGGAACTGGCATTAACTTTGTGGTATCCAGCTCTTTTCAGACCCAAACTCTCATCTTTATACATTGTACATCTCTTCTGGCTCTAGTCATGTTTCCTCTGCTGTGAAAATGGAATTTAATTATTTTTAAAGTATTTTCACCTTTATTATAGCAAGAGCTAAAAAGGTTTGAGTACTTTTGGGTTCAAACTTCTTTACCAAAAATATTTCACTTGGGCTGAAGCCAAGTGTGGAAGGCCCTATCAAAAGGGCCATTTTGAACAAGCTATAATTGAGTATAAATGGAGCTGTAAGGGGAACACCTGCTGCAAACACTGATAATCCTAGATGAGTACCTTTGATTATGTGAGCTTGGAGGAACATGTTAATAAGTTCTGATGAAATAGTCACTAGATGAGTGAAGGCCAAGTTGCATCTGGTATTAAAATTCAAAAAAATGTGTTTGGTCTTATGCTACAGTATAAAAAGCAGGGAAACAGAATTGATACCTTGCTGCCTTCTGCTGTGTGTGCTTGGAAAAAAATAAAATGTTACATCTATTTTAGTCATCTGAATGAGTGCCCTGATTTTCAGGGCTTCTGAGCACTTGCAGTTCTTTCATTTTTGACACTAGGCACCTAAGTAGGCCGCTTAGATCTGTACAGCGCTCAGTGCAAAATTTAGATCTTATTTAGCAGCCAAAATAGCAAGTAGATGCAGAAAATCAGACCTTTATTCTGGAGGGGGTGGTGCTGGAGGCTTTTGGGTTTGTCTTTTCTGATGGTCTAGCAAAGGCTTAAAAGTGCATTAGAGTCAAACTGTGCTTAAGGAAAAACAGCGATAGATCACTGAGGGGAAATAAAGTTTCTTTCAATAGAGAGTTTTGACTCTCCATGGTCCCTGAAGGACTGAGTGATTCTTCAGCAATAGCTTTGCTTTTTTTGTGCAGTGCTAGGAGTGTAACAATTATTAATGGATCCGCTATCTCCCACTGTCCTGTTCCCTATCTTCAGTTTCCTTGGGGGATGTACACTGAAAAGAGTCGTGGAAAAGCGTGTCCTCACTGCAGGGAAAATGAATTCTGTGAGGAGCTGGTCTGGCTCTGTTCCTTATGTAGTATGGTGTTCAGAAAAGTGTAGTCACCTGTAGAGTCCTTTGGGTTAATCTGCTCCTTCAAGAGATCTTTCCATTAACATTTGAGATAGATTATCAGGAGTCTGAAAGTTGCAGGAACTTTCAAAAAAACCCACAAAACCCACAGAACAGATAAAACAAGAAATCTTGCCCATCTTATTCAGCTTCTTCTTTTCCCCTTTCTTTTATTTATTCTCCTTCAAGGCACAAATGGAGTTCATTGTTGAATTAAAAGACTTGCTGTGCTCTAGTGGTATCTTCTTGATCTGTCTTTGAAAAGAAAGATCCCTGTGTTGTTAGAGGATCTAGTTTGTGTCTGCCCCTCTGCCCCTCTTACTGGGTAAGATTGATTCTTTGTAAGATCAGTTTACTCATTTGGTATGGGAGTGGTTTGTTAAGAGGTACACTTGAACATCCATTAAGTGTGCTTGATACCATGTCAGAAGAATTACTGTCTTTTAGTAATAAGTAGCATGGGTTTGGTGTTAACATCTGTAAAGGAGTAAATAAAAATTGTTCTGTTTAGCTGGAGATTGCCCCACATTTACTTTTGAGCACCTGCTGAGCAATATTCCACTCATCACTGAAGGCTGCCAGGATCTGATTCAGAAGAGTAAATGTTCTGTAATTCTGCTGTTGAGGAAAAACCACAGTGGACAATGCACATGGAGGATGTGAGGGGTTGGCTGCTACTTTCCAAGAATAACAGATAGAACATTTCAGTTTAATTCTTTTTTGATATAAATAACTTCTATCTCAACAAAAGATTGTTCATGTCAATAACCATATATTTTTCAAGTATGTAAAATTACTTGCTAACAGATTTTATTATTTGTTTTCCTTTTCCCTGCAGATTTGGCAGGATTTTATGTTTGCATGTGCGCTGTATCCAACTGACCAGAATTATTTAGAGTCCGTAAGAGCAGAAGTTTCTCATCAGGTAATTTGTCTGTGTGTTGCAGCTCTGTTTACCCTTACCTATCTTTGACTGTCTGTTTTCCAAGCATGGTTATTTGGAAGGGTTTCTTAGTGTACCTTTGTGTAGCAAATACAAAATGTAACCTTGCTATATCCCCTTTAACTTAGTTGCAGGAATAGTCAGTCAAGCAGAGGCACAGACCTTTCTCATGTATAAACTGACCTCTTCTGGAGAATGCTTAAGAGCATTCACTCCGAGTGAGCTGTAGTAATTACAACATGCCTCAGCACAGAATTTACCCTTCACGTGTGGCTGAGCAGATGAGGATGGAGGTGTATAGATGTGTGTGGTGAATATATGGCAGCATATTGAAAGTTTTCCCTTCTGCAAGTGTGTATTACAAAACTGTGAGCCTGATTGAGAGCTCAGGGAATAATGAACAGTACAGATAAAACCAGGAATTATAGGCTCAGCATATGTGATAATATGCATGTGGGCTTGTAATTCAAGTAGTCATAAAGTTATTTTTTTTATTTTTAAGAGAAATAATAGGTTGAATTCTGAACCTGTAAGTTGTATTTCAGGTGAGGCGTTTAAAATCCCATCCATCAATTATTCTGTGGAGTGGTAACAATGAAAATGAAGCAGCAATTGCAAGCAACTGGTTCTCCATACCTTATGCTGACAGAGAAGTCTATATCCAAGACTACGTGATGCTTTACGTGAAGAACATCCGAGAAATAGTGCTTGCTGTAAGTGATCTCAAGAAACTGTAGGGAGATAGGGCAAAAAGTTTTAATGTTTGCAATTTGGGCAGCTTGGGATTTCATTTTATTGGGTTTTTAAAAATCCTTTGGGGATTATGTAGTAAATTGTTTCAGTTACTTATTAATTACTCATGTGTGTATATATATATATATAAAAAAAAAGACAGAGGAATGGGATTCTTTAGAGGATGGTTTCTTAAAATGAAACGTGTCCAAGTGCTTTGCTGTATTGGAGTCAATTGCTGTAACTTGTGACTGGTAACTAACTCTGGCCTCTGTCTAACTGCAAGTAGGGTGCTAAATGAATTATACCTGCAAAAGGATTCCTTCAGTACTTCGTAAGGTACTGCTAAAAGATTTAGTATGATAAATCTACTGAGGCTATAAATAAAGGCAGTTCTGAACAATTTGTAATGTAACTCTTCCTACAGTCTCATCTATCTTAGCAACTGGAGCCAGCCAAAATGACAACAGCCTGCCATGCTACAATGCAAGCCTAGTAGCAGAATACCTTGGCTTTGTTAAGACTAAATTTAGGGGATTGCTGAACAAGAAAGGGGAAAATCAAGGCCTTGCTCCTGCAAAAATGCTGCAGAAGTAATGATATTCCATAAAGAAGTCACAGTACTCAAATATTAATGTTCTTTGAGTTTATTTTTCACAAAGGCGGCACACTTTAAATAGCTTTCATTAAGAATTTAGAAGCATTTTAAAGATAGAAAATCTCTTGATGTGAGGAGAGAATCCCTTAAAACAGCAGAGCAAGCAATATCATGCCCAGCTGTCCTCCAAGAACATAAGTAAGAAGTTAATTAAGCAAGTAAAGACGATGAATGTCGGGACACAAAAGAGGATGTTTCCTAGGTGGTGACTCAGAAATCTGTTAAAGGCATGTTCTTCCCTGCCCTGCCTCTGCCTTTCCAGATGGGGTCTATGTAGTCAGACAGTAAAAGCCAATCACTTTGTGAGGGGTGTGTGGTTTTGTTTTAAATCCCAGGCAGATAAGAGTCGTCCTTTTGTTGCATCCAGTCCCACCAATGGCTTGGAGTCAGTTAAAGAAGGTTGGGTCTCCCAGGATCCTTATGATACCCATTATGGTGACACTCACTTTTATGACTACAGCAGTGACTGCTGGAACTGGACAGTGTATCCTAAAACTCGTTTTGCTTCAGAATATGGATTTCAGTCCTGGCCTTCCTTCAGTACAGTCGAAAAGGTAAGGCTGGGCTTCCATACCCTGCTGTCCCCCCTCTCATTTAGTGAGGAGGAGAAGTCTCTTCCCAACAAACCACAGCATCCAAACTGTAGCTGGGATAAGACGCTGTTGGGTGTGGTGTGGCACCGGTGGGACAGAGGTGTGGGCTGGTGTGGAGGGAGCAGATGAAACTGGACAGTTTCTCTCCTTAGTGTTCAGTATATTTACCCTGATGTTGCAAGAGGAACCTGGTTTAGATGAGAGACCATTATGAGACTATTAATTTTATTTTAATAGTAGTTCTGTTTCACATATAGCTTAGTAAAGATTGCCTAACATGTTTTCTTTTGCTGTGTCTAAGGATATGTGTTCATTTAGAAACAGCAGAAACATGACAAGTGGTGAATTCTAAAGTGTATTCATTTTTATCTTTTTATCAATTTAGTTTACTTAAATAATTTGTTTCTTTATGTATTGCATATAAGAGGATTTGGTTTTGTCTCCTGCTGAATTCAGATATTACATGTTCTATCTCATTTATCCAGTTGGAGCAGACACATAATAATACTGCTTGTCCATTTGCTCAAAGAGAGATGAACAACATGTTGATACTCATGCGTCCAACTAAAAGGAGTTCAGAATGTTCCTTTCAATTTTCTGGACAAAGTATATTAGTGGAGACATAATCAGTACATTCATCTATATTAATAACAATGAAAATTACTCAATCCATCCTATAAAGGAACACATTCAAATAAAAATACTTTATAAAGATTGTCATTACAGTCAGAGCTTGACAACAATAACTATTTGAGCTATGCTGCATTGTTGTCCTTAGTTGAAAAAAACTGTTTCACAATCAATTGTTTTCAGAGGCAGGTTTTGAAAATATGCACATTATTAGAATTCATGGACCTACTACCTTCTGTAATGTTTATGCCTAAATGTTTCTCATTAGAGTAAATTCTTCCATCTTAATCCAGGGTGTTTCCTATTTACTATGAATACAAACAAACCTCTGAGGTCCCTTGGCCAAACTGAACCTTAGGTCAAATAAGTTAAATGCCATTTAGCCAAAAGTTGCTCTTTTGGGTTGAACAGCAGTGTCTCTCTTCCTTATTTGTACAGGCAGTATAAGCAATGCCTGCATGAGACACTTGAGGAATATCCTAGCAATTTAAAAGGTTGTGGGTGATACCAGCAGACTGTAATGGATGTCCTTCCCTGAATATCCTGTCACATTTTGCCTTTCCTTGCTGATCTTGTAGTTTTGTGGGTTTTCAAAGGTTTCCACCACTGAGGACTGGTCCTACACGAGCAATTTTTCCCTCCATCGACAACACCATGAGAATGGCAATGATCAGATGCTCCAGCAGATTGGGCATCACTTCAAGCTTCCCCAGAGCACAGATCCCATAAAGAAGTTCAAAGATTTGATTTATCTCACTCAGGTAACAGCAAGGTCTTCAGTATAAGTAGCTGCCAATACCTGTTCCATTAAATATTGCCAGCAATGAAAACTGGGCCTATTCTGTTAGGTAATCTTCAACCATACAGAAGTTTCTGCACTGAAGCACTGGAGAGTCAATTTAATTTGGAATTTTAGTTGGTCTGTTTATTGGAGAGAGACTCCAGTTTTCATCGTAGAAGGGCTGGAATAACTTCTGGGGAATCTAGCAGTAACTGGCTCAGCTGGAGGAGATTCTGGCTGTGTGTGCTGCCTTGGTCCCTGTCCCCAGCAGGACCTGCTCAAGAAGCTGGCTGGGGATGCAGGGATGTGTTGCCCTTCCTTGGTATCCAGCTGTTCCCAGGCTACACTGTTGTACCCGCCCTGGAATAGGGACTGGTTTGCTCTTCATGTGGCCCCCAAAGACTTATTGCTTTGATTTTTGCCCCAAGGACTACATGAGCTTTTGAAACAAGGCTGTTTCTAGAGAATGCAGTTCTCTATGAACGAGAATATTAGTAGATTTTATTTTGTTAGGGACTCAGATGTTGATAGTTCAGAAGATTGATTTTGTTCTGTTTTTAAATCAGTTATATTTTGTTCTTCATCCCTAGTAGTTTACCTCAACCTTGTTTCTTTCTTTGTGATTTCTATGTGAATTTTAAATGATGTTAAGTAACTCTTTAATGCTGTTAGACAACTTTAAAGTGCTGTTTTGTTATGTGAATTTCAGAAATGCTATTGATGGGATTAGCTGCATACTAACTGCTTTTAATGTTTGAGAGCTGCTGTCAGCAGGTTTATATAAAAAAACCAAAACAGCTTGAGAGCTTTAGGCACTCCTGACAAGACAACAAGGATAGATGATGCTGTGGAATTGAAAATAGGGGTAAAATTTGTAGTGAGGTCCTGCCTCAGAAAGCTCTGAGAGTTTCTACAGGGTAAGTTCTGTCAGGGCCTTGTTAACAGATTAAAAATACCAAAATAAGAACAGCAAAAAGGCTAAGGATAGTAAACTGGGCTCGAGTGTTATCTGGAAGTGTTATTTTTACCTTTTGAGCTGTCCTAAAGAATAAATTTTTCATTTATTTTGAGACTTTCTTTTAATACCTTCTCTGCTTGTTAAATACTTTGTGATGAAAATAACAGGCTGCTTGGCTTCTGTTGAGAACTTGACCAATGAAAACTTCTGAAAAGTGGTTTTTAAGGACAAGTTAGGGAAGGAGAGAAGTGGAAGTATAGCTGAAAAAAGATTGCTCATTTGGTGCAAAATTTTGGCTGTATACTGGGAAGGTGTGTTATGTTCAGAGTATGGGGATGTGGATTTATGGTCATGTATACTGGAGCTGGTGCAGCATGATGTCATTTTCTAACTCTTGGGGGGTTTACTTACATTAATTAAAAAAGAAAAAAAATCTTTCCCTTGTCTTCCATTTGCCTTTCAAAGGCAAATGTTGCCCAGTGATCTTCACTGGATGGAAGGTGGGAAGCAGCCCCTACATGCAGAATCTTTAGAGAAACTCTGAAAAGCTGTTGGGAGCTGCTACAAATAGATGTCCTTCAAGCAGAAGCCTACAGCACTGCAGGTCTATACTCTCCAAGACTGCATTTAAAGTTACGTGCCCTTGCTGTGAAGTCTGTGTTGTATGTTAAAATGCACACACACACACACACGTGCTTTGAAATCAAGGTAAAATGCAGTACACCAAAACTATTTTTTTGCCTGTGTTTGTTGACCCAGGTGATGCAGGCTCAGTGTGTAAAGGCAGAAACTGAATTCTATCGCTTCAGTCGAAGTGAAATAGTCAAGGGAGAAGGACACACAATGGGAGCTCTCTACTGGCAACTCAATGACATTTGGCAGGCACCTTCATGGGCTTCCTTGGGTAAGTTTTCTGACAGTATGGTAGAAAGCACCAACTATCAGTCTTGCTTTGCTTTTCTCATCTGGAAGTATCAGAGTAAGAAGTATGGCTCTGCTCTCTCTCGGGCACCTTGGCAAACTGGACATGTTTCTGTCCATTTGATCCAAAGAAATGCTTTACAGAGGAATATTTCTCAGGATCATCCTAATCATATGTGAAAGTGGAAGAGGGTAAAGAACAAAGCAATTGTTCTCCTATGGAAGTTTTACTGTTTAAGTTGCTTTTCTTATGTGGAGCTGGATCTCTCTGAAGCTTTGTATGGCAAGATTAAGTCTTTTAAAATTAGAAAGATTAAGTCTTTTAAAATTGTAGACTTGTAAGAAATTCTGTTTTCCAAAAGGGCCTGTCCTAGAAATCCCTGATTATATTTCTTGACTCAGCTGTACAGGTGCCTGTGTGTACCCAGCCACCCTGGGCAAGAAGGGGCAGAGAGGGAGCTGGTGGCACAGGAGGCTGTCAAAAAACCTACAGAGCTGTGATCCTGTTCTGAGCAGGGTGGCATTTAAACATGTAAAGGCTAGGCATCTAGATCTGAGATTTGGTGTGATGGGGGAGAGATGGTTATCTCTCAAGGGTGATTCATTGTTTCCTTAGCTGTCTAGTAAGTGGGATGAATTATCTTCCCCATGCTGAATTTGATTTTCATAGAACTTCATATGACACCTCTCACCTAGCGTCGCTTCTGAGAAGCTCTGCACAGAAGATGACTAGCTGAGATTTGGTGTCTAACAGTGTCAGGTGAGGTGACTTTATTTGTGACTAAATTGTTCTCCTAATATGCTATTTATGTACATATGCTATTTATCTCCTAGATTTATTTTTTTCTCCTTCTAGAACACAAAAGGAAGTAATCAGACATGAAGATGTTAAGTCACTTTAGGCAGAGGGGAGGACTGTGTGGTATGAGGGAAGTGGCTGTTCCGTGTTCTGAACATTTTGTCTAGAATTCATTCTGAAATGGAGATGATGCTCTGTGGCAGCTCTCTAGGACTTGGTAGATTCTCTTTCAGTTTTAGTTATTTGTCACATATTCTGTTTTTGAAAGTCTTTATTTGAGAATTTCATGTGTGAAGAAACATGAGTGAACTGGAACAAGCTAAGAGTTAGTGTGAAGTTCTCGATCTGTCCTCAGAACAAAATGCCACTTTTACTTTAAACTTAGCTCACCCCATCCTCCTCCTCTTTCTCTGGGAGATGTTCCTCCCTCTCAGTTTTTCTTTTTTGTTCTTTTTTATTTTTCTTTTTCCCTTTATTCATCCAAGCAAAGTAATTGCAACCAACAAAAGGGGAAAAAACCCCAACAAAACCAAAACAGGAGAAGAAACAGGCTATTTTATTGACATGTTAAGGCAGTGGTCCAACTATAATGCTCCTCTTTCTGGGCTTCTAGGCTTGCATTAGAAAACAGAATATCCCAGTGTTAATTTTTACATTTTTAGCTATAGCTGATGCTCTTGGGCTTTAAGTGCCTCAAGAGAAAAAGGTGCTTGGAAAATGTCTTTCTGTAAGGACAGATGTATTAATAGATGAAGGGATTGTGGACACCATAAATGTATTTTTAAGTATATGTGTGATGTCATTGTAGAAAATATATCAAATACTTGAATTACTCATATGCTGTAGAAGTTAGCTTACAGAGAAGAAGCTCAGCAGAGATACAGCTGTCCCTTTGTTTTGCTCTATTCCCTCAGTGGAATGAGGAAAGGTTTAATATTCATTTAATTAGGCGACATGGTAGAGGGATTTTTGAAATGCTAATGGGTGAAATTATGCAAAACTTCAGAGAAATTAGTTTTATTTGCACTTCAAAAACATGTTTCTGCATCTTGTTAGATGGCACAGTAGTATCACCACGGAGTGCTTCTCATTTGAACCTGTTATTTCACAGAGGCATGGAGGGGCTTACATAATTTCCTTTACAAAGCGGAAGTGTTTCCTTGCAAAGTGGGGAGGGAAGAATGCAGCAAACATTTAACTTGCCTTTAAGATGTTTCCTTTGAATTGAATAGAAACACAGGACAGTGCTCCTGCCTTCCGTTCAGAACAGACAACTGTTACCACACTGTTACCACAACTGGGTTTTGATTGTTAGCACCCAGCTGTAGAGCCGGCTGTGCCACACCGAGTGCTGTAGCATCTCTGCAGTGTGTTTTGGTGAAGGGTGCTGTGATGCACATGGCAATTTACCTCCCTCCACACGAGTGTCACCTTGAGGTACCCAGTTCGGGAGTCATGAGATTGCCTTGAACAGGAAACTGGCTTTTACTCAGGTTCACTATTTAGAGCCCCTGGTGAGCTGAAACCACAGGCTGTTGCATAGAATAATAGTTCAGAATTCATGAGTCTGAGGTGAGGAGAGAACTAGCAGCATGTTTCTCGGGTTGCATTTAATGGTGTGAAGTGATTCATTTAAAATCGTTCCAGGAGAACTGTTCTCACTCCCGCTATCAGTGTGGAAGGCTTCAGGGAAGAGTCAGAAGAGAGTACTGGGGCCTCATTACAAACCTAATTTTAGTTTCCTGTTCTGAAGTTTGATACTGCAGAGAGAACCCTGTGTTGTTATCAGGAAAAAATGTGGGGAACTTGCATTTCTTTAACAATTCCTTTAAACGTGGGGGGAGAAGGAGAAAACCACTGCAGGGCTGTTTTAAATGACTTCTGACTGTTGCCTTTGGGCATGCATGTCTGCAACAGGAAAGTTTAAGCTCTGAGACTTCTCATCATAGCTACCTGATCTCCGGGTTTCTTACATCCATTTTTTGTGGCAAGGGGCATATTTTATATAGGACTTGCCTACTTTGAGGTCAAGAACTGTGATTTTTAAGAAAATCAAGACAACAGGTGAACTGAAAAATGTGGCTTTTTTTTCATCAGTGAGCTTCAATTTCCAGTGCTGTCTGAAATTGTTGCTGGAGAAGTTGTCTTGGAAGACCCTTCCTGTGTGAAACTGCTCCAGCAGTGGAGCTTTGGTTCTTCAAAACAGCTCTAGGTTTTTTGGGAAGGGAAATATCAGCCTTAAAAAGCTGATCTGAGGCAAGCAGACTAGAGATGTTTTCAAGCATATCTTAATCAATGGTTGTAGTAGTTCAACCCTAGAATCAGTTTTGAAATGATACAAACTTGTAAGCACGTGGTTCATTTGTTTTTGTTGGTTGCTTGTGTGTGTTTGGTTGGATGGTTTTGCCTGTGGACGTGTAATGCCAAGTTTAGTCTGAGTAGTTTCCTCCACTGTCTGGAGGATCTCTGTACCTGCTGCCTAGGTAGTAAACCTTCTCTTTTTCCCTCCAGTTACTGCTATGGTGTAGCTACAGAATTCAGGTGGAAATCAAGGCCCAGCAGAAACTGAGGGTAGGGCCTATTCAAAAAGGAATGGGATTTTATATTACACTAACAAAATCTGCTCTACTTACTTGGGTTATTATTTTCATATCCAAGACAGTTGAAGCCTAGATTTTCAAGTAAATTAAGCTGAGGAAATAATGTAAGTCAGCAGGCACTGAAACCTTACCTCATGCTGTGTAACTTGTCTGAGCTCATGGTGGCCTCTCTGAGGCCTGCAGTGAGCAGCATCTATTGCACTGACACTTGAAATTCCTGAGTCTTGTGGCAGTCCTGGGGGCTTCAGAGAGTTCAGGCTCTCCCAATATCTGAGGTTAGGCACAGTTTTTCACACTTGTTGGTTTTTTGTGGGTTTGGTTTTGTTTTTTTTTAGATACTACCCAAAAGTTTATTATGCTTCAGATAATCCATCCCAAATCTCTCATCTTCTCAAGTATCATGGCCCTGAAAAGAAATTTGTTAGCACTCCCTAGTTTTGGCAGAATTGTCCTTTAGTCCACCAATGTTTTCTGTCAAGAATTGTCCTTGGATTGCAAGTTCATATACTGGATGGCATCAGCATGCTGAGTCTGGTCATCAGTTTATGGACAGTCCATTTTGAAGAAGCTGCAGCATCTCCTGAAGTTTTCTTTCAGACTACTTCTCTTTGCTTTGCATCACCACTATTAATTTGAATGCCAGTGGTGTTTTGTTGGCAAGTCTGTTCTCCTAGCACAGTTGAATCTTGTATGGGTTTTCCAGGCAGATAAGAGCTTTTCTTGTTTGTTTTCCAAGCCAGCTGGTTGTGAGCTTGTTGAAAAGATGATGTGCAAGGTGCTAAACTGGATCCAATGCACTTTGCTCTCTACGAAGTCCATTCGTGTCGATGTGGAGTGCAGGCAGAGCATGTTCAGGTCTGCCTGTGAAAGCCACAGGCACACCCTTTCAAGACTACACCACTCTGGATGAAATCCTTAATTATGAAATAGTTGGAAGCACTAAGATCTTTGTACAAGCACCAAAACACAGATATGTAATTAGTTACAAGAAAAGCATATTACTGGAAATATTTTTCAGCATTCCTGAACTTTAAATTTGTATGTAAAAAAAAAAAGAGGCAGAAACAAGAATGAAACCAGCATCTAACTTTTCTATCATTATAAGATGATGCAGCTGGCTCCCTACTTTTTAGTGCCCGTTTCAATGACTAGATAATGGTTGAGCAAAGCCTGAGTTAGAATGCTGGCAGCGGGTGCTAGGTGGAAAAGAAGTGAAGCAACATCTCTTTCCAAGTGGTTGTGTGGCAGTGTTGCACCTGGCAAAGCTGCATTTTTTTTGAGAGGACACAATGTTTGATGGCTTCCCTGTTTGTTAACGGCAGACTAGCAAAGCATTAAAAGTAATAATGTACAGCTTTCTATCAAACAGGCAAAGTGAACTGTTTGCCATATGTCTACACCATATGTCTGCTAAGTCCCATACAGGAAGTGTTAACTCCAGCTCTTAGCAAATTACATTTTCTTAGCTCAGAGCTGTCTTTGGTTTGAGAACTTGGGTTTGGGTCTTTTGTCTTTAGTGCTACTGATGTTCCTCTGGGGAAGATCTGAAAGAGAAGGTCTGAAAAAAAAGGGAAGAGAATGCTTTGTATAAGCACCAAGAGTCAGACTCTATTGTCTCTACCGGGGTGGCAGTTTGTGGCAATGCCACTGCTGCCGATGTGGTTTGTCTGCATTCTTAACAACACAGATGCTCCAGCTGCTTGCTGGAGTGGAGTGGCTGCTGGAGTCACAGTACACCGTGTCAGGTTTGTTAATGTCACTTGTGCTTAAGGCTTTTTAAAGAAAGGACTAGCAGCATAACAATGATGGGACTAACACTTAAAAAATGTGACCTTTTTGTGAAGCTCAAAAAAAAAAGCTTGAAAGAGCATCACATTCCTTCTAAAACAGAGCCTTGGCTGGAAAAACAAGTGTAAATTCAGTCATTCTCTGCACCTGATAGAGTGAAAAAGGGTGGAGGAGGATATTATATTGTAATAGCAGGACCAGAGAGAACAGGAAGGATTGTGCGCCAAGGTAATCTTGGCTTCAGTCTGAATCTTTCTTCCTTTTAACCCTTTTCAGAGTATGGTGGCAAGTGGAAGTTGCTCCACTATTTTGCCCAGAACTTCTTTGCCCCACTGCTGCCTGTGGCCTATGAAGGAAAGGGTGTGTTGCACATTTACAGCGTCTCAGATCTTCATGCGGATCAGAAGCTGACTTTGAGGGTAAGCAACACCTCTCTTGCCACCCTTATGTCCCTCCCACAAAGATGTGAGAAGCTGAACAAGTACCTCCCTGTAGAGATGAACTTCAGAAAGTCCACAATGAGGTGCAACTCTTGCCTTTAATCTTCTTAAGGGCAACACTATCCTTTGTTACTGCTGTGTGTACTGTCTCACAGAACAAGGAATTAATTGCCTTGCTTATAGCCTCTAGGTATAGGCCTGAAATTAACTGTTCTGTTGAAATCTTAAAGGGATTGATGGTTATAAAGAACAAAGGGTGAAAAATGGTACCTCACTACTTATCAAAGCTGTTCCCTGGGTGCTAGAATTAGGTTAGCTGGCTGGGTGGTGGGAAGAATTGTACCATTGCTTGCCAGTACTCAAACTACACTGCTTTGAGAAAAAGAACTAGATTATTTTCTGGAATAGCAGCAGAACATCTGGGTGTACTTTAGTTGCAAGGTCACCTATGAAATGTCACCATTTTACAATTGGTGCCTTAACTGTTTTCTGATAATGCTATAAATCTGTCAGGATTTCTTGAGTCCTGTAGAGCAGAGTCTTACTTTTCAGTTTGTCACATTTTAATGCTGTCAATCACATGGCAAACAGATCCCAAATGAAGTTAAGAGCCATTTTGCACTACGAGATACAATTCCTAAGGTAAAGGGTGTCTCATGTGAAAAGTCTGGGAAGGATGGAAAACAGACCTAAAGACCTGGGATGACTCGCTAGTCATTTTGGAGCTGGAAGCATGAGGACACCAATTCCTAGTTCACTGCTGTCTAGTGGGCTGCCATAAATTTTCAGATTTATAAGGTTACTTATATATAGTCTAGAAAATTATTGCAATTTCTGAACAGAGTAGGAGTGCACTTAATGAAATAACTTATTTGTGGTCTGAGTTATTTTAACAGTCTTAAATTCAGGTTTTCTAATACCATAGAGAAGCACTGGCAGCAGGGCAGCTCACTGAACGCTGTATTTCTCACTTCAGGGAAATTTGCAACATTAAACTTTTGAAAGGAGTTAAGATCCATTCCTGATTGCACACCCCTGTTAAGGTCAGAAATAACCTAAATTCTGTGAAGGGATAGAATGCTGTAATCCTCATGAAGCATCTATCTTCCAAGTTATGATACCTTGTTTGTTTGTTTGGCTTTTGGTTTGTTGGGTTTTGTTTGTTTGTTTGTTTTAAACTTAATGTATAGGTGACCTCTGGGAATGTATATTCTACTATATTAATATAACATCCAGAATCCTTTTGATGATGATGTGTCTTGCTTCTGCTTAATGATGATTGTGCAGAAACTCTAGATTACCCAGTTGGATTGCATCAGATAACACTGAGCAATCTCAAGAAAATCCTTTGTTTGACTTTTTTTAATTAGGGAGAGGAGGAAAAAAAGTCAACAAATTAGTCACTTACTAATTCCATTTCCCAGCACTCCCTTGGCAGGAATTGGCACCCCCCTCCTCTCACACAGTCTGGAGAAAACAAAAAGCCTTGCAGATCAAGAATGACAACAGATCCAGACTGTTTGAAACAGACTTCTTGTTAGGTTTCTATAATCTAATTATTGCACCATATTGATTGCTTAAATTTCTGTGGAGCTTCTTGTTGGGTGGGAATCAGCTGGTACTGTCAGGAGAACATTTCTTGCAATGAGCAGTTCAAAACCTAGGATGCTGGGTTGTTTTCACAGATGTAACTTTTCTTCTAAGCTTTGTGCTCTCTCAATATGCTTGACAGGTTGTGGTGCACACCTGGAGTTCTTTGGAGCCAGTGTGCACCCTTACCAAAGACGGCGTGACTGGTAAAGCACAAAGTGCTGTCCCCATCTACAAGGAGTCCATAAATGACTTGCTGGAAAGATGCAGGAATTGTACCAGGAAAAGCTGCGTTGTTACTTTCTGTCTTGTGGGAGAAGGTGGTCTCCAGAGTCCTACAAACCATCACTTCCTTTCATCACTAAAGGATGCTGTGGGATTAGAAAAGGCCCAGCTTAGTGTAAGCATCAGTCATGCTAAATTTGTGGGTTTGGTTTGCTAATCTTACTGGTTTGAGTTGTCTGCCTGCTATGCAGTGTCCAGTTCCACTTAATGTTCTTTCTCCATAGCTGTTGAAATTCTGGCTTGCATGGTGAGTTCAAAATCACACTATTTTTTCCTGTATCACTATATGGGTATCTAAATAACCCTAGTAGGGTTTTTTGTCTGTTTTGTTTTTCTTTCTTTCTTTTTTCTTTCTTTCTTTTTAATATGTAAATCTCCATTTGATTTCTTTTGATTGTCTTTGACCTGACAATGCTACAGCATCGCTCCTTTCATTCTTTTTTTCCCTAGATAGCAAGCAGCATCATGGCAAAGTGCTCTGGCTTGCAGACAGCACTGTGTGTCAGTACTGGGTGCCCCTAGAGCATGGAGTGCATTACTGGCAGCAGTATTTCCTCCTGAAGCGCTCGCTCTCAGATCAGCGCACCATTGCTAACACCCAATCTTGCACGCTCCTTTCCTCCTGCAAATCCCTGCCCTCCAGCTAGGGGTTTCCATTTGCATAATAGTGATTATTTCTTAATATCTGTCAGTCTTCTGAGCAGGCACCAGTGTTGTATGACACTGGCAGTTTGTCCATGAATTCTGTCCCTGAGATTTCTTCCGCTCCTAGGAAGCGTGCTCTACAGAGCGCGAGCAAGCGTTGGTTCTGTGTGTGTTTGCACACATATGTTTTGTTAAGCCTACCTTCTTAGCATGTAAATCTTATTGAAAAATTCTTAATCAGCAGATTGGCAGGATGGGGACCTGTGTGTTCTCATACTTGGCTTCCAAACTGCAGCTTTGCTCTTTAGAGCTAAACTAAACGAGAGGGGAATAGAGATGTTTAATCTCCTTGAATCTGGACCAGCATAATTGCTTTACAAAAAGAAAATGGGCCAGATTTTACCCTCTTATCTCTTTCATGGAAGCATGGTCTGCCTCCTGAGGATACAAAGGAAAGAAATCAGCCTGGTTTGTGTTTTTTTTTCATCTAGTGGCACAAGTTGGAGTCACGGTGGGTGGTGGTTGGGACTTTTTTGTGTGCATGTAGATGACATAATCAATAATAAAAGCTCTGCAACTGGGGCATCCTTGGGGAATCTCACTCCTTTTTGCCTTGCACAGTAGTAGCTGATAAAGGGAGCTAGTGAGCATAAATGTATAGTGGGTATTTTAAGAATGTATGCAACTGTGATTTAAAAGGTATTCTGTTTTGTGAGAAGCTGGTGCTTCTATACATTGTTACTAATAACTAACTAGGCTTTCCAATAGGTTGCTAATCCAAGTACCACCCTTCATGGCATTGCTTTTAAAAACATGAAGGCTTTGGTGTTTCTTCAGGAAATACAAAATGAAAAGGATGTGTGTTTTTTTTTCTTTAAGATGAGTAATGTTGCCTTTCTTGTAAGGGGGACATGGGTTTTGCACTTAACATAATTTATCTGCTTTTTATATGTAGTTAATTGGTATTTGAAAATGATGTAGCATAATATTTCATGATGGTGAATGGGAAGTGCTGCATGGAAATGCATCCTGGTTGTGCCTTTAAGCCTCTCTGAGATTAATTACTGATAATACTTAATATAAAACATTATACCTTGTCCTGATGTTTCACAATGTAACTGCCTTCTAAATGTAGTGTAACTATTTATTATTTTTATAAGAAGATGGTGGAGTGACAACACTTCATAGCATTTTTCCACCATCTGTAGCTTTCTGTAGGAAAGGTATAATAACATTGGCAGGTTTTGCACGATTCTTACATCTGAATCATTTTGGTTTGACTTTTTGTTCCAGGAGTGAATAGTAATTTTGATCAAAAGTGGTTGTTCAGTCTGTTTAGTGACGTACAGGTCTGTCCTAGTTTGGATGTAACTGCATTCTTCTTTAACACGTCTATTTTCTTGTAGCTATTTTTATATATATGTTTTTTCTCTTACAGGCCTCTGTATCCCATCGAGATGGTATTTATCTCTTTGTTCTTCAGACCACTGCAATTGCTCCTTTTGTTTCTCTGGATGTCGGGAGTATAAAAGGCAGATTTAGTGATAATGGATTCCTCATGACTGAAAAGAAGAAAGTGGTTGTGTTTTATCCTTGGGAACCTACCAGTGTTGAAGAACTGGAAAAGTCACTGACCTTGACCTCTCTAATGGACACTGTCTGAGGATACTGAATTTCCTTCTAGATAAGGAGTGAAACAGGAGGAGGAATAAAAAAAAAAAAGAAGAATTTGAGTAAAGGTGAAGTGATGTACAGTTTGAGCTGAGTGGAGAACATGCTGTCTATTTCTGTCATGTCTGAATATTAACTGCTGGTTCAATGTAAAGATACCAACAGCAAAGCTTGCATCTGATACGTGTGGTGTATTGACAGTCGGGCATCCTCAGGTCACAGGAAATCTGTATTCCAGGTATAAAATGGGAGGGGTGAGTTGGTGCAAGAACACTGGTCTGGGTTCTCTAATTCACACGAGACTGGACTTGTGAATTCATCCTAAGAGGCAACACAAATAGGCTCCTCCAGACTATGGCTGTAGAAATCCATGTTTTTTCCTGTTTCACTACGCTGTAAGTGGAAATTCATCCTGGGGTAACAACAATGTATGATGTGGGCAGGGAAGGAGGGCAGGAGTGAAGCTGGGAACACCTCCACGGGTATGCTCCCACTTGGGAGTGGTTTGGTCTTACATGCACCCAAACCGGGCAAGCACTAGTCCTAGCCTTTCACATCTCTCCCTGTCATTCCCTCGGGTGTCCTGCCTGCCTCCTGCAAGGTGTGCTGCCAGACACATGAAACCTAGGCTGTCTAGTCAGATGTTGGGCAGATCTGTTTCCCCTCTGAAAGGGAAATTGAGTAGGAGATAGATTTCTTCTCTCTTCTCATGCAACATTGAGCAATAACCTGGAGAGTTCTGCACATCTGGCTTTGTCTCTTCCCTTTTTTCCTTTTTTTTTTTCCCTTTGCTGCTGCTGCAAGTGATCCTGCATAATGTGGCATAGTATGAGATACCTCTGTTGTGGGAAAGGAACGAGGTGAAGAGTTGACCAAAGGTGCAAGGAGGAGGAGGCAGCACAGAGAAGAAATGGTTGTGTGAGAGGACCACAGAGTTACAAGTGACAGCATTTTCTCTAGCAGATGCATAGACTGCCACACAGCTGTTCTGTTACCTTCTGGCATTCCACAGCGTGGCCTGTGCTCCACACTGACCCTCCTCTCTTTCCAACAAAGGAAAACCTCAGCATCTCAGTTTTGCTTCTTTGTGTGGGGGTTCCCCATAGAAGGCACTGTTGACTGGTTATCAGATCTGGTGGCACAGCCAACTCCTTAGTTCATGTGCAGTAACGGTGCCTCACTTTCTCTTCTGTTTCCAGGTAAGTTGTTTTTCAAGTGTTTTGGTTTCCCACAGAAATGTCATCTCACTTTGGTGTTTGATACAAAGAAAATAAGCTTGCTTCAGCATGAGGGGCTGCCATAGCCTGTGGAGCTGAAAGCCTGAAAGTTTGGCTGTCAGGAAATCCAGGCCACTGAGCTGTTCCTTGGGCACATTGCAAACCATTGGGCTTGTCTGCCAGAGGTGGTTTGAAATGCAGCTGGGATCTTGCTGGGCTTCCCCAAGGACCCTCTTGCAGTTCAAGCAAGCATTCTTTTTCTTGCAAAGCACCTAGCAGTATCAGCACTTTACAGCAGATGTCTGAGCAAGCTCTGCTGGTGATGTTCAGGTTTGTCACTAAAGCACCGTGTGGGTGACTCTTCCTGGGGGCTGGAGCACAGGGGGAGAGTGGCTCCTTTGGTCCATTAGAGAACATGGAACTGGTGGTTGTCTTGCAGTGATCACAGATTTAATGGCCAAAGATAGGAGTTTATTGATGGATGCTCGGTGATCTCTGGTGTGTTTTGCATTGGGTGCTAACCAAAACTGACATGCTGCTGAGCAAGAGGGAAAATGGAAAAGTGAAAGGGGAATGATAAATGGAAGTTGCTTACTGAGTATTGACCATTGCATCCTGAGCTAGCGAATGGGCACATCCATTCCTGTCACTTACTGGCAGGGAGGAGGGTTGCTTCTTTCTTAAAAGAAGGAAATTGGTCTTTCACTTGCCCAGGGCAGCTGAACCTTCTGAATAATCCTTTTTACATCAAATGTAGAGAAGATCTGTGGTGTTCTGGTGCCACAACTTTTGCTGCATTCCACGAGTTGCTGGTGTTTATTACTGTAGTACAGTAGCAAAATAATGTAGCAAGTTCCAATTACTGCAAGTGCTGATTAATCTTATAATTATTTCAGGTTTTGATCCTCACTGTAATTAATTTTAAATGTAACACTAAACTTGACCAAGGATGCTCAAAGGTTAGAGCTTTCTGCATTCCAGGGGGGGGAAAGCATAATTAGTAACCTTTCTTATTTTACCATTGATCCATTTGAACAGTGCAAGTGTTTCAAGATAAAGCTGTGCCACCAGTGTCAAAGCAACGGGAAGTGTGACTAGCACTCAGGGCAAACCTGTGAGATCAGCTTTTAAAGCTCAGTTTGAGGTTGGTGTTGATGCTTTCTGCCTGTATCTCCAGCCTCGGTGCTTTAATTGCTAATGGAAATACCCACCAGGTTTCCTGCAGGATGATGCAGTGCATCACAAGAGCCCACTGTGGGGTTGGCCTAAGCAGTGCTGCTGCTCATCCTGCCGCAGTGTGGAGTTGCAGTGCTCTGAGTAAAACAGAAAGACCTTTCTGGGGAAAGTTTTCCTAAAACTTCTGAGGGAAAAAGCTTAACTCCAGAAACTGTTCTTGACATTTTTGTGTGTATCTTAAACACTGTATTTCTAACACTTGAGAACTTGTGAGTAATGCCCTTCTCAGTTTGGTTTCCTCAGAGGCAGTGTGGGATAGAATGGGGACAGTACCCTCTGCCACAAGGTGTAGTGAGGGCCACATGCTCAGTCATGGTGCTGAATGAAAACGTGAGACTGGTTACATCATTATTCCAATTTTTTAGCAGTTAAGGGAGAAAGTTTCTCTCTAAGGCAGGTGTAGACAGGAGCTCTCAGGTGGTGAATTCCTGGGTTCCTGCTTTTTGGTTTATCCCACCACACTTGTGAAATGGGAGCAGCACTTCCTTTCTGGGCAAGGAGGTGAAAGGGGACAAATCTGTGCCTGAGGTAAGCAGATATGATGATGAAGCACATAGATATATCTTGATAGTTACCTGGTAGGAAGAATGTATCTGCTTTAAAAGTCTCTGTTAAGACTTCTCTTTGTTTACACTTTGTCTTGCTAGGCCTGGTTCCCCTAGGCTGCCTTCATCCTCATACCTGCAAGTAGCCTGGACTTCTTGCCAGGTGCCAGCAGTACAAGACTGCACCCTGGACAGGGTCACCACCTACTACTAAGAAAAAAGGTAAAGCAGAAAGAGTTAAAGCTGTGTGTTACAGCTTTTTCTTTTAATTAATTTGCTTGAAGTAAACACTAGGCTCTGCAGTAGGTTTGCTCTGGCAAATGAGAACTACACAAGACACAAATGGCTCCTAGTGGATGTTGTCCCTGCACTAGCTGGTGCATTCTGCTTCCTCTCACCTAGTTCTGACAATCAGGGTGGCACACGTGAGATGCTACAGGTCAATGCAGATGGGAAAAGTTGCCCTATTATGTGACTCAACTGTTTTACCAAAGTGTTCCTGTCTGAATTGGTGAGAATACTTTTAAATTAGTCTATTTCTAAACAATGAGGGGAAAGAAAAAAAAAAGGACCAAAGCATCTTTTGTTAAATAGACCAAAACTGAGATGCTGGAAGGAAAGAAGCCGCCAGACTGCCATTTAAAGCACTTGAATACACAGGACCTAGGGGAGACATCCTGCTGTTCATTGCATGATTGCTAACCTGATTAATAGTTACTATACAGCATTTGGTCATGAAACGCTTAAGGAAACACAGACTCAGGTGTCTTTTGGTGGTTTAAAAGCAGAGCTGGTCAGAAAGAAGGCTTAAAGGGGTGAATCAACAGCCAGGATGCCCCAGTGACCTGCAGGATTGTAGCAGCCTCAGTAAAAGTCTCTGCCAGCCCCCGGAGTTGTGCCAGAAGTTCTGTAGCAGCAGAAGGTGCCTTTGACTCAGACAGAAGCTCTACCAGGGCTCAAAAACCTCCTCCAGCCCCACAATAGTAGAACCTTTGACTGTTTCTGTTCCAGCTGGAATGCAAAGGGAACAGGGGACAAGTCCATTAATTGTACAGAAATCCATAAGCCTTTGACAGTGCATATGTAGGTTATCCATATAATAACTGAAAGAGAGAAAGAAGGGCATTTTTACTGTTATGCACATTATTTCTCTGGAAGTAATTAACATACTCATTAATTCAGCTGGATATAAAATTATTTCACTTTTTAAATTTCCATTATTCATGCTGTAATTCATTACAGCAACTACTTCTCAAAATGTAACAATTCCCATGGTTTATCTTGATTCTTTTTCTCAGGAGGGCCACCCAGGTTACTGAAGACTGAGCTGAGCCAAGAACTCCACTGTTGATCTCCATCTTTGTGCCAGGAAAACCAGGTACAAATGTGTGATAGCAGTATGATGCTGCTCTTTGCTTTTGCATCGTGAAATCTGAGAGCTGTTCTGAACTCTTAGCAGGGCCAACCCCTGTAACAGTTACACTCACCAGCTCTAAGACAGGTGCCAACAAGAAGAAATACTGCCCAGGAACACAGCTGTTAGAGCAGCTTCTAGATAGCCCAAAGAACAACTGTCTCAAAGTTTTGCTGACACTAAAGAGTTGGTTTCAGTGCAGATGATTCTGTGCTGCCATAATTGTGAGAACTAGAAGAATCTATGAGTCAGAGGCTTTAGTTCCAGAGCACAGCTGCTCAGCAGTAGCTGATGCTCCTGCTCTCCCACCATAAAAAATATTTAAGCTTTAAGACAGGTGCCTTGCAGCCCTTTATTTATTCTAGTACTTGGAAATCAGCATCATCTTGTATCACTAGATCTTCAATAACTCGACCTGAAAGATACGTAAAAACTACAGGAAATACAGACAAGAGATTTCGTTTTGGGTTTTTATTACAAAAGTAAAATAAAAATAAGCATTTAAAAAGCACTTTTTTTAAAAAGGAACAGATATAAAAATATTTACAAATAGCAAAATGTCAAACTTGAAAAATCTTTTGAATAAGAGGCACCAAAGTTTAAATACATTATTTTTAAATATACAAGATTTTTTTTTTAGGATTCTGTTTTCTCTGGGAGTTGTCATTGTTGTGATTAAAAGTAATGATTTTTCTTAGGCAACTATTTTATGAACTGTGCTGCACAAATTATGACGAGAGCAGCCAGAACCTGCATCCTTTAATTGCTCTGTGTGCCTTAACTTTTTATTAATTGACTTGGTATTCTGTGGTAGCAGGGAGTGACTTTCATCTCTAGAAGAAAACCCTCACGCTGAGAAAAGCTCAGTCAATCATCCAGTGTCCAGTCCTGTGTATTAATGCAGCAGTAGAGCCCTGGTTATTGGATATGGCTTGTAAATGAATAAAATTAAGTGTAGTTGAGGAAGGAAGCAATGGCTAGGAGGTGCATGCTGAAGTCACTGTTGATCCAGGTCCGTGCGTGGTTGCTCCAGCGTGCCTTTGGTCGTGGATTCACTTCCCTCTGGCCAGGATGACACCGCTCTAATTTTAAATGTCACACTGTTCCTGTAACTGCACGTGGCTAATTGAATGCTGCTAGTTGGCTATGTAATTGCTTTGCACTGAACTG